>JAVJIF010033215.1:77500-90471 GCA_038442645.1 Agave tequilana | reverse complement strand
TCAAATTTTTCATTCCTAAACTTAGTCTTCATTCAAAAACATGTTGTCAATTAAAGTAAGGAGTCAAACTGTACTTCTCATCTAGTCTATTAATTTACCCTGAATCGTATGCACCATCGTGACTGTGAAGTTTACTAAGGGTTCTTCAACATTAACTCCTATGCCTCATATTTATTTATTTTATTGTGAACTTTTATTCCTCATTTCATTAGGCTTTCTAATCTGCCCATGTAACGAGCTTTCAGTCGGTGACACCCAACTAGATGGTTTTAGGGCACCAGGTGAGAAAACACCCTAAGGACCTAAACACCCGAGCAGATAAGGCCACGAACCAAGGTTTTTATTTATACTATGTAACCTTTTAGGCGTGAATACTTATGCTTCATGAGGCACAAATACCCAGCTTAATCAGAGGATACACATTATTCATACGAGTTACCCTTTTAGGCGTGAATACTTATGCTTCATGAGGCATAAGTACCCAGCTTAATCAGAGAATACCCTTTTTTTTTTTCAAACTTGTCTAATTATCTTTTGCATAAATACTAAGCCTTGCTTAGGCCAAAGCACCTAGCTACTCAATAATTAGACTCTTTTTTTTTTTATAAGGCATAAGAGTCTTTGCTTTCAAACCTAAGTGTGTAAGTGTATTTTGTATGCATATGTCATCAAGGTAAATATCAAGACTAAATTACTTTCCCAGATTTTCTTCCTAACCTTAAAAATCAAACAAGTTATCTTATTTTGACCAAGTGAAAGAAATCCTAATTAGATTCTCCTATTCCTTAAAATTGACTTAAATTCTTACAAAAAATATATCAAATATTGTCTACCCTTTATTTTATTTATTTATCTTTTTTTATTTTTTTATTATATATATATATATATATTATATATATTTATCAGCCATGTTAGAACCCTCCCCCACACTTATCTCATGCATTGTCCCCAATGTATGAAAGAAATGTATAAGTGCATGAAATACAATGGAAAGGAGGAAAGTTATAGATACACTGGGTCAAAAAGACCCATTACCGTCTCATCTACCGGCACCGATTCCAAGAAAGGTTTAGGCGTTGACCATTTACCTTAAAGTCATTTCCATTCTTGGGGTCACTGATCTCAACTGCACCGTGTGAAATACGGTCTTTACAACGAATGGCTCAGTCCATCGTGATTTCAATTTCCTAGAAAAAGATGAAGCCTAGAATTGTAGAGTAAGACTTTTTGACCAGGGACAAAGATTTTTCTATGATGTGCTTGTCATGGAAAATCTTCACTCTATCTTAGTGATCCTAGCATTTTCATAGGCCTCATTTCTCAATTCCTCTAATTCGGAAATTTGTAATTTCGAAGGTCACCGGCCTTAGTCAAATCGAAATTTAACTGCTTGATTTCCCATAAGGCTCGGTGCTCTAACTCAACGGGCAAGTGACAAGGTTTGCCATAGACTAAACTATAGGGAGACATTCCTAAAATCGTCTTGAAAGCGGTCCTGTAGGCCCATAGAGCATCTATAAGTTTTAAGGACCAATCTTTCCGGTTTTGGTTCACAGTTTTCTCCAATATAAGTTTGACTTGTCTATTTGAAACCTCAACTTGCCCACTGGTTTGAGGATGATATGGTGTGGACAACTTGTGAGTTATGGCATACTTTCGCATAAGGGCTTCAAAAGATCTATTGCAAAAGTGGGTGCCATTATCACTGATGATAGCACGAGGGGTTCCGAGCGGGAGAAAATGTTTTCTCTCAAAAACTTTATGACAACTATGTTATCATTAGTTTTACAAGGAATGGCTTCTACCCACTTGGACACGTAGTCCACAGCAACCAATATGTATTGGTTCCCAAATGAGTTAGGAAATGGACCCATAAAGTCGATGCCCCAAACATCAAAGAGTTCTATTTCTAGAATTGGGTTGAGGGCATCATATTTCAATGTGAGATCCTACCTACCATTTGGCATCTAGGGCACGTCTTGCAATAATCATAGGCATCCTTGAACAGAGTGGGCCAATAAAACCCGCTTTGTAGCACCTTTTCAGCAGTCTTGCGGGGACCAAAGTGTCCACCGCATGCAAGTTCGTGACAAAAGGACAGAACACTCCTAACCTCCTCATCGGGAATGCATCTCCTAATAATTGGTCGGAACAGTACTTGAAAAGATACGGTTCCTCCCAAAAGAAATACCGGACTTGGGATAAGAACCGGTAAACATCATTTTTGGACCAATGAGACGGAGTTTGGTTTGTGACTAAGTAATTAACTATATCAGCAAACCAAGTTCCCTAGAGATAGCTAAGAGATGTTCATCAGGAAAATCCTCATTGATGGGTAATTCGTTGCATGGAGAATTGGGAATCCGTGAGAGATGGTCAGCAACGACATTTTCTACACCTTTCTTGTCTCGAATTTCGAGATCAAATTCTTGAAGAAGGAGGATCCAACGAATGAGTCGGGCGCTTGGCATCCTTCTTCATCATGAGATACCTAAGTGCAGAATGATCGGTGAAGATGGTAGTTTTGGACCCTAGTAGGTAGGGACGAAACTTCTCTAAGGCAAAACACTACTGCCAAGAATTCCTTCTCGGTTGTAGTGTAGTTTCGTTGAGCGTCATTGAGAGTCCTACTAGAGTAGTAGATCACATGCTGCTTGTTATCAATACGTTGTCCTAGGACAGCGCCTATGGCAAAAACAGAAGCATCGCACATAATCTCAAACGGCTTAGACCAATTCGGTGCAGATATGATTGGTGCAGAAATCAGCTCTCTCTTAAGCTTCTCCCAAGAAGTGATGCAGTCAGCATCGAAAGTGAAGGACACATCCTTAGCTAATAGATTAGTCAAGGCCTAGCAATTTTGCTAAAATCCTTGATAAATCTTCGGTAGAATCCAGCGTGTCCTAAGAAGGATCTAATGTCCTTAACGCATTTGGGCATGGGAAGCTTAGCAATAACCTCGATTTTGGCTCTATCCACTTCTATTCCTTTCTTGGATATTTCATGACCCAAGACAATTCCTGTTTCACCATGAAGTGGCATTTCTCCCAGTTTAGTGTCAAATGTTTTTTAGCACAACGTTGGAGGACGAGTTCAAGATGGTGGAGACATTGAGTGAATGAATCTCCGTAGATGGATGGAGAAATCATCCATGAAGATTTCTAAGAAGCGCTCTACCATGTCAGAGAAAAGACTCAACATGCAACGTTGAAACGTTGCTGGGGCATTGCATAAGCCGAATGGCATCCGACGATAAGCAAATGTCCCAAATGGACAGGTGAACGTGGTCTTTTCTTGGTCCTCAGGAGCGATAGGGATCTGGTTATAGCCCGAGTAACCGTCCAAGAAGCAGTAGTACTCGTGACCTGCTAAACGCTCAAGCATCTGATCAATGAAGGAAAGTGGAAAATGGTCCTTACGAGTTGCAGCATTCAGTTTCCTATAGTCAATGCAAACTCGAATCTTCGTGGGAAGTCGAGTTTGAACCAACTCTTTGTTCTCGTTTTCCACTACGGTGGAAACCAGATTTCTTTGGGACCGCGTGGACAGGACTGACCCATTGGCTATCCGAAATGGGATAAATTATCCCATTGTCTAAGAGTTTTATGATTTCAGCATGAACAACCTCTTGCATTATAGGGTTTAACCTACGCTGCGGGTCTCTCTTGGGTGTGGCATCTTCATTGAGATGGATGCGGTGTTGAACGATGGTTGGACTTAATCCCTTGATATCAGTCATAGTCCACCGATGGCTTCCTTATGTTTTCTTAGAATATCTTTCAAATCTTTTTCTTCCCCGTCATTTAAATGGGAGGCAATGATGATGGGAAAGGTCTCTTGTTCGCCTAGATAGGCGTACTTGAGATGCGCAGGAAGGGCTTTCAATTCTAAGGAAGAGGAAGGCTCACTAGAAGGACTGGTCAAATCTGTTGGCTCCATAGTGGTGAAATCGGGTTTGAAGCCCAATTCACGGCAGAATCTACCACCTGATAGAGATTAAAGTCATCAGACTCTAACTCGAAGTCAATCTCCATTTCTGATTCCAATTCTTCCCCGTGTTACTTGTCAAGTTCTCAATTTGGTTTACTTCAAAAGTTTGGTCCTCGATGTCACGGGGTTGTTTTCCTAGATGGAAGACATTGACTTCTCTAGTCATGTCTCCAAAGGTTAACCTCATAGACCCATTCCTGCAATTGATGATGGCATTAGCAGTGGCAAGGAATGGTCGACCTAGGATGACGGAGTTTGAGCCCTACGATTGGAGTTGGACACAGGTTGTGTCTCCAAAACTATGAAATCGACAGGGTATATGAACTCCCCTACCCGAATCAGGACATCGTTAATTTCCCCTTTTGGAACTTTAACAAAACGGTCAGCCAGTTGGATGGTGACTCGAGTTGGACTAAGGTCACCCAACCCGAGTTGTTGATAAACAGAGAATGGAAGCAAGTTGATACTTGCTCCCAAGTCAAGAAGTGCACGACTAATCTCGGCTTGTCCTATTGTGCAGGCAATGGTAGGGCTACCTGGATCTTTGTACTTGACAGGGATAGGACCCGAAAATAGCTCACTAATATTAGTGGCTAGGAAGACTTTCTTAGGAACATTAGTCTTTCTCTTCTTGGTGCACATGTCCTTAAGAAACTTAGCATAGGAAGGAACTTGTTGGATGGCATCAAGAAGTGGCACATTTATTTTCACTTGATTAAACATCTCTATTATCTTTTCCATGTGCGGATTTTGCTTATTGTTTTTCAGCTTATTCGAAAATGGTACTATAGGCTGGTGCATCTGGCTGGCTGACTTGTCTTTTTCAGACTCGTCAGATTTGGAAGAGCTTGGATTGGATGAGGTGGAAGCTTGATTGTGGTTGTGCTGAATAGGATTGGTGGGGGTGTTGACACTTGGTTATCAACTTTCTTCCTGACCTCAATGTATGCACAGCATTACATTGATTGAATGAAGGATCCTCAGCCAAATGAGCTTGTTGGGAATTCCTCGGATTGGTGACTGGCTGACTAGGCAGGGTACCCTTTTGTCTCTCATTCTGTGGGTTGGCTAGTTGGCTCATTTGAACCTCTAACCTCTGAATGGTTTGCATGAGAGTGTCTTGATTTTTCATATATCTCTCCATGTTCCTTTCAAAGTCAGTCATTCTCCTTTCCAATGAGGATTCTGGAAGGAGGATTGTGGAGATTGGTTAGGAAAGTTCTGTTGATAATTTGAAAGCTTAGTGGATGGTTGGGAGAATTATTATGGAAATTGGAGAAGTTGGGTTGATGATTGGAAGAATTGTTACCTTGATGGAAGTGGTTAGCATGATTGGATCGTGAATGGTCATTGTTGTTCTGGCTCATGAGAAATTAGGGTGATTTCTCCAGCCGGGATTGTACGTTGGGGCGTAAGGGTTATTGTTCGGCCTTGAAAAGGCCGCATTCATCGGTTCGTGGTAGGATTGCTGAGCTTGAAACACTGGGCATTCCTCAAACACATGGTTCATGGCTTGACAATAAGTGCAGCCCGGGGGTGGAAATTGGTTCGGGCTGACTTGATTGACTGGACTTGGTTCTTTCGTCTCTAGAGCTTCCAGTCTTCTAGCTAAATTAGCTAACTTAGCCTCATTAGCGATGGACGATTCTATGGAGTGGAGACCTCCTTTTGAAGAGATGGAGTTAGGATTCTTAGGGGTCTCACTCGCAGATTCCCATTGGATGGTTTTCTCAGCTAAATTTTCATACAAATCCCATCCCTCATCTTCATCTTTCTGCAAGAAACCCCCTTGGCACATACTTTCTAAGAGGGTTTTGGTGGAATAGTCAAACCGTCATAGAGAATTTGGCATTGTCGCCATTTCTCTATTCCATGATGTGGACATTGGACAAGGAGGTTTTTAAAGCGTTCAAAGTACCTCCAGAACGGTTCACTAGGCTCTTGCTTAAATTGCATGATCGTCTTCCTAATGAGAGCGGTTTTATGGATAGGATAGAATTTCTTCAAGAAGACCTTGATGAAACCATCCCAAGATGTGATGGAACCGGCTGCTAAGCTGTAGAGCCACTTTTTTGCTAGGTCCTTAAGTGCAAAAGGGATAAATCTCAACCTAATAGCATCGTCTACAAGGTGTGGGATTTTCATCATAAGACATACTTCCTCAAATTCTCTTATGAAGAAGTAGGCATCTTCGGACTCTAGACCATGAAATTTGGGGAGTGTGTTGATGAATTGAGGCTTGAGCTCAAAATTGTATTCACCAACCGATGGAAGTGAGATGCATGATGGAAGTGAGGTCCTAATTGGGTAGAACCTATCCTGCAGTGATGTGGATTGAGCCATTACCAGATCTGGTCTTGGTTCAAAACTTAGGTGGTGGGATGTGTGTCTAGTCAACCTAGATGAATTAGGGTCTCTCGACCACACTTGCATACACAATCACAATCAGAATCACAACAAGTTCAAACAGCGGTCAACAATAAAAAAACCAAGCCTAGTCTAAGGTACCCTTGACCTAGACAACTCCTAACTGGTTGATTGTCCACAAGTGGTAGAATGTAGACCTTGACTACAAGCGAATCAGCCAGGTCAGGGCAAGTTTGGTGGGAGGTTTTCCGTCAAAAGACATTCCTTAATTAAATAACCACCGCACTTCGGGCTTTCGGCCCTCAATCCCTTTCCTTGACACTGATTTTACAGGAGTCAATTTCCAACACTTTCCCTCTTTAGGATAATCTCCTATTGAGTTCGAGATGTCCCTAAGGCCAACGTATCAAATTTTAATTAGGCTTAGGTTGTGCGTGCTTGGAGATGGTTTGTGGGCTAAGGAAGGGTAATGACTTCCCCACCTTATCTTGATTAGGGTTTTGCCCTTAGAATTGATTAGAGCAAGTGTGCAAGATATAGGAAAGTAGCATTCAAAAGCAAAACACCCAAGAATGTTCCTAAACTATATGCTATGCATACATACCTTGTCTCCAGCTCTCTTCAACAGTAATTGTAAAGAAAACGTAATTAGACAAATGCCTAGAATGCAAGTCTAAACGTTTTTTAAACAATTCACAATCACTCAAATTACTGTTGAATTAAAACAGGGATGGTGATAACAAGCTAGCACAAATATGACATAAAAAACTGAAATTTTTGCAAGCAATATGTCCTGCAAAACAAAGTTTTTAGTAGTCCAAAAAATTTCAGATTTGCAAAGCAATTTCTTGAAATTCTGTTTCCTACTTTCGAGAGTAGGGGCACAGAATTTTCAAGTCTTCTTGGCAAAGCTTGAATGCTAGCTCTTGATCTTCGATGTTCCTGAAACAAACACACAAAATTTGTTAAACAACTACACCGTTCCCTCCCCGGCAACGGCGCCAAAAATTGATTGCTAAAATAAAGAAACAACCAATGAGTTAAGAATGTATCGTGTAGCTTGTGGCTAACGGGTCGTGTCCACAAGGAGGGATGCGATGGAAGCTTATCGATGAGTCGTTTAAAAACAAGGAATTTGTGTCGTTCTTTAGGAAAAAGAGAGTGTATGGAAAAGAGATGAAAAAAAGAGAAATTTCAACTTTCAGAAAAGGATTTGGAGAAAGTGATTTGTAAAAAGCATTTAAGAGTTGTGATGTTGTTTTATAATATGAAATCAAATCTGGGCTTACTATCTTCCTACTCACTTGTTCATTCTTCTCTTAAAATATTAAGTCCCTCGGGTTCATTTGCAAGAAAGTTGATTCTTTTAGAGAGCTTTGAGTAAAGCACATAAGATGTAGAGGGGTTGAGTTCTTTATCTTCAAGAAAGAGTTGGAATCAGATATTAAAACATAAAGCGCGAAGAAGAAGCAAGAATGAATTAAAAATGATTCACAAGAAGATCAAGAGAGAATAGTGAATTCAACTATCTATGCCCATCCTCATGTGCCTTCAAGAACACTTTCAAAAAGAAAGGCTTGTAAGGGAGGCATGCATATGAGTCATCGGGACTTTTTCTTTAAAAAACAGAGGAGAAGAAAACAAGAGAGAGTCCAGAAAACCTTTTAGTTATTCATGGAAAACGACAAAGCAAAATAAACATGCGCAACATACCGAAACACGAGTGGAGAAAAGATGGCTTGCTCTTGAATTGCTGTCACTTCAATCTTTGATTACAAGTTCTCAGTCCTCTCTCTCACAAGCTTTTTAAACTGAACTACAAAGTAAACAACAGAGTTACAACTTGTGTTCTAACTAACAATGAAACTAGATCCTAAGAAAATAAAAGTAAAGTTTAATCCTAGTCTTCGCTGCCTTTTTCTCTGCTGAAAGAGGTATTTATAGCCAAAAAAACCAACAAATCAGGATCCCGGGAACGTTGGGGGAGCAAACGCTCCCCCAACTGACTTCAGTTGGCCCCAGAATTGCGGCTTGGGCCGCAATTCTGCGGCACTGGTGTGGCCAGGTGGCCACACCAAGAGGGGGGAGCTTCCTGGGGTGAAGGGCTTCTCGCATATCTGGTTGATTTTTTGTTTCTTCTTCAACCACTGACTGAATCAGCATTTGATTTTCTTGGCTCCGATTCCTCGATTCAAGGAGGGATTTTCTCAACTCCTTGATAGCCCAGATTTCTTCACTTCGAGTTTATTCTGAATTAATTCAGAATAAAGTGGGCTTTTGGGCTTGTTCCTCATTTATTTCTTTGAGCATTTGGGCCTACATTTAGCAAAGAAAAAGACAATTATTAATATCATTTATTAGCAAACAAGTATGGTAAAGTGACAACATAAATGCAATGTATGTGACAAATCAACTATACATCTATCAATTAAACTTGTTTTGATCAACTATTCATGAAAACCAAAAACCAAACATAAAACGTGTGTGTTGTGCACTTGAGCATATCAACTATACTAAGCTTTACAAATGGATCTAAACACACTAAACTATGGATACCTAAGTCTTCTTGACGATCTTCATCTTCAAGGCGACTTGGTCCACAAACACGGTGATCCATGAGCAAGGTAAGGTATGATCTTGATGCTTTGGCCCTGGATTCACCATGAAAAGCTTCCAAACTCCTTTGTTGAAGCTAATCACCAACTAATATCTTGTTAATGATCTGAGACTAAAAACACAAGATTATTAGTAAACATAACTACATGAGTTAATCATCATCAAAACTAGAGTGGAAGGCCTTTGGGCCAACAATCTCCCCCTTTTGATGATAACAAAACTCATGGAGTTATATATGCATGGATTAAAGATAAGCTTCAAAGAAGCTCCCCCTTAACTCATGCATAAACAAATAAACATAATAAATATGCAATGAAGGCTTTTAAACATGAATGCATAAAATAGGCATAAACAATAAAGGTTCTAGATACCAATGAAATGTTCAAAAACACAACATGCTCTAGATACCAATTAACATTAAACTATATTAAACTTAATATATGCAAAACATAAATATGCATATATATAAAACTCATAAACTCAAAATCTTTCTCCCCTTTTTGTCAATCATCAACAAAGGGGTAAAAACCAAAACAATAAATAAAATGTCAATGAGGAGTAAAAATTTTTCTCCCCCTTTTTGTCAATCAAAACAATAAAAAAACAATATTCTCCCCCTTTTTGTTTAAAACAAAACCAAAGTCAATAAGGGGTATGATCAAACAACTATAAACATGATATGCCTCTAGATACCAATTAAAAAAAAATGAAAACAACATCTTGATACCAATTGAAATAATTGTTCATTTTAAACATGTGATATCAATTGAAATTAAACATTATTCTTTAAGGCATAAAGATACCAATTGAAATTATTATCAATTGAAAATTTTATTTTCTATCATAAGCAAGGGAGTGGAAAATACAAATACCAATTGAAATATGAAAATCGAATTTTCTCCCCCTTTATGAAATACCAACAAAAACTATGCGTAGGCTTGAAATAAGATACCAATTGAAAACTAAATCAATTGAGACAAAGTTGAAGCTCAAGCTCTAGCATAAACAATTATTTGTGCTCTAAGATATAGGAAATATAGTAGGCACAAATAAAACATATATGTGTATGAAATAGAATGAGTACCAATCACCAATAGATGATACTAATTGATAACATACATACACAATAAACAATTATGAGTATACAAAAGGATCAAATTGATACCAATTGAAAAAGTTCAATGATACCAATTGACATAACAATAAAAGCATGGTATAACTCATATCAAAATGAAGAATACGAACTAGTTAAAATGGAAATTTTGTTAACTAGTACGAAATCCTTCAAGTAAGGAATAACACAAAATAGTTTTTCATAAAACATGAAATCCACATGATAATCAACACTCTAATTCAATTAAGCATAAATATGACTCATGAAAACAAAACATGAGCAAATATAAAAAGTGAGTGTACAAATAAGATGTGAATATCATAATCATGAAATTTTTCATTAAGCTCAATTATTCCTTAAACAATGAAAAACAACCAAAATCATTTGATCTTCAAGGCATATGTATGTCATGTACAAACTAAAATATACATACATATCCAAACACAAAGAGTCCACAAATTATATATGCATTAAGGCACGTGGCTCAAAAAGATGTATATGTATATGAATAGTTTGGACAAGGTAGACATATACATGAAGTTAAATATAAAAATATGAAAACACGAATAACTAAATTTTCATTCAAACAAATTTTCATTTCAAGGTATATGTATGAATGTCAAACATGAAGTCCATATATAGATTGCATGAAAGGCAAATGACTCAAGGGGTATACATGTATATCTTAAAGTTTGGCAAAATACAAACATATACATGAAGTGAAACACACAATCATAAAACAAATTCAAAAATGAGAATACAAGTTTAAAATGTGTGAATCATCAAAACTAGACTATACTAGCACATCTAATGGGTTCAAATAAGCAATCAAGCCCAAACATATATAGATTTATTTGTGGCCCACTATATGCACAAATATATACCTAGTCTTAATGAAAACTAACATTTAAACATGTAATCAACACATGAAGCATAAAATCAAGATATAAATCAACATGATAAACAAAAACATGATTATTATGAATATCCACATGTTATTAGATTTATGATGTACATGATAGCTAATCAAATATGTGAACACAAAATAATAATCCATATTAAACATGGGTGTATTAAATACTATACATGTATGTCAAGAATCTAATTAACATGGCATTTTCATACTAATCACTAAACAATGAAACATGCTATAAACAATGAATATTAAAAGCATGAAAACAATAAATAAGAGTTAGGAATCGTTACCAAAACCTAGAAGGCAACTCTCCTTGTCTCCAAAACATGGTGGTCCTCTCCACCAAACTTCCCTTGAAAGTGATGCATCCAATTGATTTCCTTTAAGTACGGAACGCATCCACTCCAAGGTACGGCTACTCTCACGTCATGTGAGAGCCCACACCTACATCAAAAACTCTAGGGGTGGTCTTTGGTACCCATATCTTTTTGGGTCCATGGGGTTAGTACCTTCTCTAACACAAACATAATTTCTTTGCTAAATTTACATTAGTATGTAATCTATCAAAGCAAAATTTAGCAAGGTGGCCCCTACGTCCACAATGTGTACAAGTGTACACATGAGCATACGTGTGATGGTGTCCGTGAGGAGCATGTGTATGCCGTGGAGGGTGTGCATGAAAAGATGGAACTTGCTTCTTTCGAAACAAGGATTCCAAGCGTGTGTGGTTCATGGCACATTGGCTCATAGTGGAGCCCAAACAATCAACCTTCTTCTTAAGCATGGATATATCATTATCAATTAAAGAAGAGGTGGCACATGCAATAGGTGAAGTGTGTGATACTATCCTAGCATGGCAAACATGGGAAACAATATCATTTTTCAAAGAAATATTTTTCTTTACACAAATGTCTAATTCTTTTGTAATAAAATCAATTTCATTTTTCAAAGAATCATTTTCTCTTAAAACAAATTCAATTTTTGAAGATAAACATCATTATTTTTCAAAACATTATCACAATCATTTTTAGACTTTAAATAATTATTTTCTTTAAGTGCAAGATCTAGTTGAGATTTTAATGAATCCCTCTCATTAGAGATCTCCTCTTTTTCTTGCAAAACAATGTCAAGTCTAGAATGCAAACTCTTATTTTCTTTTTCAATTCCTAGACTTTTCTTTTTCAAAATTTTATATTTTTCAATTAATTTTTCACACACAATAGATAGTTCTTCATTTAAAGCATGGGGATCAATAATCTCATCACATGAAGAACTAGCATTATCACTATCTAGTTGAAGTTCCGATTGTACCTCAAGGGAGTCATTCCCTTGAATCATATAGCATTGTGACTCGGTTCTCCACTAGATTCCTCCTCCGGTTGGATTGGCAATTGAAGCTCGGAGGTGGTGGTTGTTGTCAACTTGTTCCACACTGCAAAAGCGGAATCAAGATTAGAAACAAGCATAAGATAATCTTTTGAAAGCGTGTTTCTAATGGCCTCTAGGGCTTGTGCATTGGCCCCTATATGATTGCAATTACCAAGATAGCATTTCTTGGTAGCCGCAAGGAAAACATGTATGCCTAGGGTCTTTAGGTACATGGATATCTTAAGCTTCCAAACAACAATGTTGGAAGGGTCAAAGCTAGGTGGGGTCATGAAGTCCATGGCAAACTATATGAGTGTGCAAACAAGCAAATGCAAACAATAGATTAGCAAGCAAGGATCTCACTCCTAGGATGTTAAGCCTAAATATCAGGAGCACTAGCTCTGATACCAATTGAAAAACACCTAGAGGGGGGGTGAATAGGTGTAAGTGCTAATCTAATAACTAAATGCGAACTAAATGCGGAAGCTTAAAAACAATTTGCAACACACTTAATACAACACACAAGTGTAGCCGAATTCTCCGTGAAGGGCTCTGGACTAACTCCTCTTGATTCCCCTTGAATGGGTTGAGGTGCTATGT
>JAVJIF010033215.1:57500-72500 GCA_038442645.1 Agave tequilana | reverse complement strand
TGAAAATTTGACTTTTGTCAAACTTTCAGCTCTGGTTGGCCTGAACTAGGCCTTATAAGAGCCGAACGGGACCAAACGGTAGGAAAACATAGTTTTCAAGTACCGTGAATGGTATTACGTAGTTTCTATGTATAAGTACTACAAATTAACCTTATTTCTAATATTAATTAGAAATTTAACTAAAAGTCAAATTTTAAACCCTGATTAGCCTGAACAGGGCCTTATTAAAGCTAAATAGGATCCAAACGAGGAGAAAATGCAGCTTTCACGAGACAGGAGTACTTTTACATTGTAACTTTGTATAATTACTACTAATTAAACTTGTTTCAGGTCTTAATTTAGATGTTTGACCGAAAGTCAAATCTTGAGCCCTTATGGGCCTGAATTAGGCCTTGTAAGAGCCGAATAGGGCTCAAACGGTAGGAAATATTATTTCAAAAGCTGAAAGTGGTATTACATTTTTCTATGTATAATTACTACTAATTAACCTAAGTTCTAATTTAATTAGAAAGATTGACTAAAAGTCAAAACTTTCAACTCCGATTGGTCTGAACTTGCCTTATAAGAGCCAAATAGGGCCCAGACAGGGAGAAAACATGGTTTTCAAGAGCTGAGAGTAGTATCATATAGTTTTTATGTATAATTTTGATTAATTAAACTTGTTTATATTCTTAATTTGAAATTTTTTCAAAAAAAATAAACTTTTAGCCTCGATTGACCTAAATTAGGCCATATAAATAAGAGCTAAAAAAGGGGCCAAACCAAAGGAAAACATGGTTTTCTAGAGCTGAGAGTTGTATTACATAGTTTCTATGTAAATTACTACTATTTTATCTAGTTTCTAGTTTTAATTGAGAAGTTTGACTAAAAGTCAAACGTTCAGCCCCGATTGGTCTAAACGAGGCCTTATAAGAACCGAAAAAGCCCAATCCGAGAGAATATGCTATTTTCAGGAGCTAGGAATAGTATTATATAGTTTTTATGTATAATTACTACTAATTAAACTTGTTTCTAGTCTTAATTGAAAAGTTTGACCAAAGTCAGACTTTCAGTCTCAATTTCCCTGAACTAGGCCTTATATAAGCCGAATATGACCTAACAGAGAGAAAACAAGGTTTTTAAAGAGCCAGGAGTATTATTACATAGTTTCTATGTACAATTGTGGCTAATTAATCTTGTTTCTAGTGTTAATTAGAAAGTTTGACCAAAAGTCAAACTTTCAGCCCCAATTGGCCTGAATTAGACCTTATAAGAGCCGAAAAGCGCCCAATCTGGGTGAAACTACGGTTTTCAAGAGCTGGGAGTAGTTACATAGTTTTTATATATAATTACTACTAATTAAACTATTTTCTGGCCTTAATTGGAGAGTTTGATCAAAAGTCACTCTTTCAGTCCAGATTGGCCTGAGCTAGGCCTTAAAAAAGCTGAATATGACCTAAACAGGGAAAAAATATAGTTTAGGAGTTAGGAGTAGTATTACATAGTTTTTATATATAATTACTACTAATTAAACTTGTTTCTACTATTAATCAGGAAGTTCGTCTAAAAGTTAAACTTTCAGGCTCGATTGGCCTGAACTAAGCATTATAAGGGCAGAATAGGACTTAAACAAGGAGAAAACATGCTTTCAAGAGCCGAGAGTAGTATTACATAGTTTTTATATATAATTACTACTAATTAAACTTGTTTCTATTCTTTATTGGGAAGTTTGATAAAAACTCAAATCTTCAGCCCCGATTGGCTTGAACTAGGCATTATGAAAGCCGAATAAGGCTCAAACAGGGAGAAAACATCTTTTCACGAGCCGGGAGTAGTACTACATATTTTTATGTAAAATTACTACTAATTAAACTTGTTTCTATTCTTAATAGGAAAGTTTGACCAAAAGTCAAATCTTCAGCTCCAATTGGCCTCAACTAGGCATTATAAGAGCCGAACATGATCCAAACAAGAGGAAAATATGGTTTTCAAGAGCCGTGAGTGGTATTACATAGTTTATATATGCAATTACTACTAAATAACCTTGTTTCTAGTGTTAACTAGTTTAACTTATTTTAGGATTATTTGAGAATTTTTATCAAAAGTCAAATTTCAGCCCTGATTGGCCTGAACTAGGCCTTATAAGAGACGAATGAGGACCAAACTGGAGGAAAAAAAGGTTTACAAGGGACGTGAATGGTATTATATATTTTCTATATTTAATTACTATTAATTAACTTTGTTTCTAGTGTTAATTGGAAAGTTTGACCTAGAGTCAAACTTTCAGCCCCGATTGGCCTGAATTAGGGAATATAAGAGCTGATTAAGGCCCAAACGAGAAAAAATGAGGTTTTCAAGAGCGAGAGTAGTATTACATAGTTTTTATGTGCAATTACCACTAATTAAACTATTTTCTAATCTTAATATGAAAGTTTGACCAAAACTCAAACTTTCGGTTCTTATTGGCCTGAACTAGGCCTTATAAGATCTGAATGGGGCTAAACGGGAGAAAACATGATTTTCAAGTGCTGAGAGTGGATTATAGAGTTTCTATGCACAATTATTACTAATTAACCTTGTTTCTTATGTTAATTATGTTGGCCCAAAGGCCCATCAAGTCCATTGCATCACCATCAAGGCACCATCCCTCTCACGTCGTGTGAGAGCCCTCACCTACATCAAAAACAGAGGTGGGAATTTCAGTACCCATTTTCTTTGGGTTCTTGGGGGTTAGATTTGTAAGGCACCCAAACATTTTTATTTTTAGAAAAATTTAAATGATGCAATCTATCAAAACAAAACTTTGCTAAATGGCCTTTGCGGCCACATTGTGTACACTTGTACACCTTAGGATGCTTATGAGTGTGATTGTGATCGTGACGTGTAAAATAAGCATATGCATGATGATGATGTGCATGAGCATGTGGAGTTTGTTTCTTTGAAAACATGGACTCCAATCTAGAATGGTTAAATGCACAAGAGCTCAAAGTTGAGCTCAAATTATTCATTTTATTTTTCAAAACATTTATCTCATTTGTGGTTGCATATAAAGCACGATGAGATAAAGAATTATTTTTCTTGTTCTTTTTAGAAACATTTTCATTTTCTTTTTCAAAAATTTTTCTTTTCAAAGAAGTGTTTTCATTTAAAACAATTTCTTTTTGTTTTTCCACAAAAACAATTTTATTTTTCAAAATAGTGTTTCCTTCACAAAGATCATTTAATTTAGACATCAAGGAAACATTTTCATTTTTCAAACATTCATTTTCTTTTTTAATGCATGCAATCTATTTTCTAATGAATCTTTTTCATTAAGCATGCAATCAAATTTCTTTTTCAAATTTTTATTATCTTTCCTAATCATGTCATATTTCTCAAGTAATTGTTGACAAAAAGATGTAAGCTCATCATATGACATATCTACATCCTCATCTACCTCGGTTTCGGTAGTTACCTCAAGGGGGTTATCCCTTGGACCATAAAGCATGCGTTGGAGGTGTCGCTTCCAACATCCGAATCGCTCCCGGCATAGTATAGTTCTTTTTCGCCGGGGAGGTGATGATGTTCCAAGCTACAAAAGCCGAGTCAATGTTAGAAACCCTAGATAAATAATCATCATTTAGGGTACTCTTTAAAGCATGAAGGGCTTTTGCATTAGCCTCAATATTCTTGCTAACATATGAATCATTTGTGGTAGCAAGATAAACATGAAAACCTAAGGCTTTGAGGTACAAAGACATCTTAACCTTCCAAATTTGGATGTTAAGAATGTCAAAAGTGGGTGGTGACATGAAATCCATGGTGTGTACAAAAATATATGTGATTAGCCTAAAATGAGGATCTTTAACTCTAAGTTGTAAGACCCAAATCAAGAGCACTTGGCTCTGATACCAATTGAAATCACCTAGGGGGGTGAATAGGTGATGGCTAATCTAATGGTCACTAAATGACAAATAATGCGGAATTAAAAACTATTATGACCTAAACTAAACTATTACACTAAACACCAAGTTTAACACAAGAGTGTAGCCGAATTCCCCGTGAAGGGCTCTGGACTAACTCCTCAAGATTCCCCTTGAATGGGTTGAGGTGCCGCGTTGGCTCTCTTGGTTGAAAACTAGTGTTAGCAAACAATCCCCAAGCATTATATCAATTAAGCACAATGAATATCAAGCATGTAAAGATAAACACAATAATAGCATGCAAGATATAAAGACAAAGAGAGAGAGAGAGAGAGAGTGAGCAATCGCAAACACAAAGGATTTGTTTCAAGGTTCGAGCACACTTGCTCTACATCCCCGCCTTCGACACACGAAGGATTTCCACTATGCTTGATCCCAATGGATCACTCCTCGGTGCCGCAACACCTATAATCCCTCGGACTCTCTAGTCCCGTACACACCGCGAGCCCCACAAGCTCGTCAAGGTCGCACGTTAAACCAAGAGTTCACAACCGAACTCTAAACAACATGAACACACTTGTCCGCCTCCTCAAAGTACAAGAAAAGATTTCTTGGTGATCTAAACACTTTGATCACCAATAAACACTCTCACAAAACCACTCCTATAGAATGAATAGCTCAATGGGTTGCTCAAGTGTTTGTGAGAAAAACAAGGATGAGAATGGTGGTGAAAAACTCAAAGAATCACTTTTAACTCTCTTGATAAAAACTCTCCTTTTGATAGGAAATATTTGCTCTCAATTTTGTGGAGAAAAACCTCTGAAAAGAGTAGGAAAAACTGGCTCTAAAAGTCTCCAAAAATCTTGGTGAAAACAATGCCCAAACCCCCAAATTTATAGGCTCAGAAAAACTAGCCATTGGGGTCTGTCAGACCTGTCGGTCGACCGGCCAATGGTCATATTTCAGACCGTTGTGCCCTCGGTCGACCGGTCGGTCGACCGAGCCAGGATACAGAGAGCAAACCTCTCTGTCCAGTCGACCGGTAGGTCGACCGGGGCCTTTCCAGTGAGCAGAGCTCTCTGGACGGTCGACCGGATCGGTCGACCGGCCTCCTGCCAGGTCAAGGCGTGCACGTCTGTGCACGTCGGTCGACTGCCCGGTCGACCGGTCGGTCGACCGCTGAAGCCTGAAAACTGTTTTCTGGGATTTAAAAGTTTATCTTTTTGGCTCAAATAAAATCCCATAAAATACAAAAAAATCTACAAAAATAGTTTTGATGTTATACTTGATAAACAAACATGCTTGCACAAAATCAAGGCATGTTACAAATGATTTGAACTATTTTTGTAACTTGGAAATATTGGTTCAAAATGAAAACTATATTTTCCAAAACTTGTTTTCCAAAACTTTACCAAATACAAAAACAAGATATTTTAAACTCTTTTGAGGCATAGAGTGTATGTATATGATCCACTACACAAACAAGGTGAAATATCTATATTTTTGACATTAAGCATTAAACATGGTTTTAGTTAAGACATGTATATAGGAAACACCAAAAACCAAGATGATATTTTTCCCAAAATGAAAAGTCTTTTTCTAAACTAAAAATTCTTTTAAGAAAACTTATCTATCAAGAGTGTGTGTGTATAGTATACTTGAGCAATCCACCAACTATTCTATCCTTTACATTTTAACTAAAAATAAAATCTTCTAAAAACAAACCTAGACACAAGTCTTCATCTTCTTGAAGTCTTCACTTGAAGCCTACTTGACTTGGTCCAAACACCGTGCTAGCTCTAAAACTTGACTCCAAATCCTTTGTTGAAGCTACGCACCTACTAATATCTTGATCATAAATCTGACACTAATTAAACACAAGATCATTAGTACTATAACTACATGAGTTGATCATCATCAAAACTAGAGTGATGGGCCTTTGGGCCAACAATCTCTCCCTTTTTGATGATGACAAAACTCATGAAGTTATATATGCATGGATTAAAGTAAAGCTTCAAGGAAGCTCCCCCTTAACTCATGCATCACAATAAATAAATAGATATGACAATAACGCACATAAACATGTATGCAAATGTATGACATGTATGTAAATAAAATATATATATTAACTTTGTTTCTAGTGTTAATTGGAAAGTTTGACCTAGAGTCAAACTTTCGGCCCCGATTGGCCTGAACTAGGCAATATATAGCTGATTTGGCCCAAACGGGATAAAAAATGAGGTTTTCAAGAGCTGAGAGTAGTATGACATAGTTTTTATGTGCAATTACCACTAATTAAACTATTTTCTAGTCTCAATATGAAAGTTTGACCAAAACCCAAAGCTTCAGTTCTTATTAGCCTGAACTAGGCCTTATAAGAGCTGAATGGGGCCAAACGGGAGAAAAACATGATTTTCAAGTGCTGAGAGTGGATTATAGAGTTTCTATGCACAATTATTACTAATTAATCTTGTTTCTTATGTTAATTTAGAATTTTGATCAAAAGTCAAACTTTCAGTCCTGATTCGCCTGAACTAGGCCTTGTAAGAGCCGATTAGGGATCAAACAATATTTTTAAGAGCCAAGAGTAGTAATACATAGTTTTTATGTATAATTACTTTTAATTAAACTAGTTTCTAATCTTAATTGAGAAGTTTTACTAAAAGTCAAACTTTCAACCCCGATTGGCCTGAATTAGACCTTATAAGAGCTGATTAGGGTCCAAACGAGGAGAAAATGAGATTTTCAAGTACCGGGAGTAGTATGACATAGTTTCATGTATAAAATTACTACTAATTAAACTAGTTTCCAGTCTTAATTGGAAAGTTTACTAAAAGTTGAACTTCAACCCCAATTGGCCTGAATTAGGCCTTATAAGAGCCGATTAGGGCCCAAACGAGGAGAAAACGTAGTTTTTAAGAGCCCGAAGTAGTATGACAGTGTTTTTATGTACAATTACTACTAATTAAACTTGTTTCTAGTTTTTATTGGAAAGTTTGACCAAAAATCAAACTTTCAACACCGATTGGCCTGAACTAGGCCTTATAAGAGTCAAATGGGACCAAACGGGAGAAACATAGTTTTTAAGGGCCGACAATGGTATTACGTAGTTTCTATGTACAATTAATATTAATTAACCTTGTCTCTAGTAAGTTCGACCAAAAGTTGTTTCAGCCTCAATTGGCCTGAACTAGTCCTTATAAAACCCACCCAAACAAGGAGAAAATAAAATTTTCTAGAGCTAAAGAGTATTAATACATAGTTTGCAATAGCTGGGAGTAGTATTTCATAGTTATTATATATAATTGCTACTAACAAAACTTGTTTCTAGTCTTAATTGTGAATTTGATTAAAAGTCACTCTTTCAGCCCTGATTGGCTTCAACTAGGACTTATAAGAGCCAAAATGACCTAAATAGGGAGAGAACATTGTTTTAAAGAGCCAGGAGTTGTATTACATAGTTTCTATATACAATTACTACTAATTAAACTTGTTTCTACTCTTAATCAAGAAGTTTGTCCAAAAGTCAAACTTTCAGCCCCTATTGGCCTGAACTAGGTATTATAAGAGCATAGTATGGCTCAAACAAGGAGAAAACATTATTGGCCCAAAGGCCCATCACTCTAGTTTTGATGATGATCAACTCATGTAGTTATAGTACTAATGATCTTGTGCTTAATTAGTGACAGATTCATGATCAAGATCTTAGTAGGTGTGGAGCTTCAACAAAGGATTTAAAGTCAAGTTTTGGAGCTAGCACCGGTTGATTCACGAGCCTATGCATCAAGACCACATCAAGATTTGAGCTCGGTGGATCGTATTTGGACCAAGTCAAGAAGATTAGAAGACTTCAAGGGAAGACTTCAAGATCAAGACTTGTGTCTAGGTATAAGATTTGTTTTTAAGATAAAATGTAAAGGATAGAATAGTTAGTGGATTGCTCAAGTATATATCACACACACACTCTTGATTTAGTTGTCTTTTCATAAAAGAATTTTCAGTTTAGAAAAGACTTTCATT
Source organism: Agave tequilana (assembly GCA_038442645.1). NCBI lineage: Eukaryota > Viridiplantae > Streptophyta > Magnoliopsida > Asparagales > Asparagaceae > Agave > Agave tequilana. The sequence goes on along the minus strand of JAVJIF010033215.1, from coordinate 64,599 downwards.
TTGGAAAAATACGATTTTGGTTTTTGGTATTTCCTATATACATATCTTTAAACCAAAACCAAGTTTAATGCTTAATGTCAAAAACATAGATATTTCATCTTAATTGTGTAGTGGATCATATCCATTTGAAATTTGTATTCGATGTAATTACAACTGATCCTAACGATCTAACAACAATTAGAAAGAAATCTATTGGAATGGAAGAAATCAGTAAAAGGGTTTCTCAATGGTCATACAAATTGACAGACGATGCGGAAGAAGAGGAAGAAGAAAATGAAGAAGAATCGACGAAGGATTCTGAAATTCGTTCAAGAAAAGGCAAGCGTGTGGTAATTTATACTGATGATCAGAATACTAATTCCAGTGGTAATAATAATTATACACACTATGCTTTAATAAGTTCAAAATATCTTGTTTTTGTATTTTGTAAAGTTTTGAAAATACAAGAATTAAAAGAATATTTTCTAACAGTTTTTCTCTCATGTGCTGACCCAGAACTGGCTGACAGGCCAAGTCGGTCGACCGCACGGTCGACCGAACCAAGGGCCGGTCGACCGCACGATCGACCGACATGCACAGAGCCGTGCACGTCTGGCAGTGCAGTGGGCCGGTCAATCGACCGGTCGACTGGACCAGAGAGCAGTGCTCTCTGGTATCTGGGCGGTCGACCGGAACTGAGAGCAGTGCTCTCTGTTCTTTTCGGTCGACCGGGCGGTCGACCGGAGGCTCCAACGGTCGGATTTTTGACCGTTGGCGGTTGACCGGCCGGTCGACCGACAGGTCTGACAGACCCCAACGGCTAGTTTTTCCTAGCCTATATATTTGGGGGTTTGGTCATTGTTTTGCAACAAGATTTTAGGAGAGCTTTGGGCCAGTTTTTCTTATCCTTTTAAAAGAGTTTTCTCCACATATTTGAGAGCAAATACTTCCAATCAAAAGGGAAGATTTTATCAAGAGTGGTTTAAAGTGATTCTTTGAGTTTTCCTCCACCTTTCTCATCCTTGTTTTTCTCACACTACACTTGAGCTATCCATTGATTATTCATTCTATAGGAGTGTTGTAGTGAGAGTGCTTTTAGGTGATCAAAGTGTTGTGATCACTAAAGATCTTTTCTTTGTACTCTGAGAAGGCGGGCAAGTGTGCTCGCAGTGGTTTAGAGTTCGTGTGTGAACTCTTTGGTTTGAGGTGCGGCCTCGGCGAGCTAGTGAGCTTGCTTGCGTGTGTACGAGACTAGGGAGTCCGAGGGATTGTAGGTGTTGCGGCACCAAGGAGAGATCCATTGGGATCTAGCATAGTGAAAATCCTTCGTGTGTCGAAGGCGGGGATGTAGAGCAAGTGTGCTCGAACCTCGAAACAAATCCCTTGTGTTTGCGATTGCTCACTCTATCTCTCTCTCTCTTGTCTCTTATTTATATCTTGCATTCTTATCTTGTCTTTATCTTTATATGCATGATATACTTGTGTGCTTAATTCATATACTTGCTTGGGTTTGTTTGCTAACACTTGTATTCAACCAAGAGAGCCAACGCGGCACCTCAACCCATTCAAGGGGAACCTAGAGGAGTTAGTCTAGAGCCCTTCACGGGGAATTCGGCTACACTCTTGTTTATACATAGTGTTTAGTGTAATAGTTTTATTTGGTCATAATTGTTTTTAGCTTCCGCATTATTTGTCATTAAGTGACCATTAGATTAGCCATCACCTATTCACCCCCCTCTAGGTGATTTTCAATTGGTATCAGAGCCAAGTGCTCTTGATTTGGGTCTAACAACCTAGAGTTAAAGATCCTCATTTTTAGGCTAATCACTTTATTTGTACACACACCATGGACTTCATGTCACCACCCACTTTTGACATCCTTAACATCCAAATTTGGAAGGTTAAGATGACGATGTACCTCAAAGCCCTAGGCATTCATGTTTATCTTGCTACAATTAAAGATTCATATATTAATGATAGAAAGTATATTGAGGCTAATGCAAAAGCCCTTCATGTTTTAAAGTCTACCCTAAATGATGATTATCTATCTAGGGTTTCTAACATTGATTCGGCTTTTGTAGTTTGGAACACCCTCACCTCCCTTGGCGAAAAAGATCTATATTATGCCGGGAGCGATTCGGATTTTGGAAGCGACACCTCCAACAAGTGCTACATGGTCCAAGGGGATAACCCCCTTGAGGTAACTACCGAATCCGAGGTAGATGATAATGACATGTCATATGATGAGCTTTCCACATTTTGCAAATTATTGCTTGAGAAATATGACATGATGAAAAAGGAAAATAAAAATTTGAAAAAGAAATTTGATTGCATGCTTAATGAAAATGATTCATTTAGAACTAAGGTTGCATGCTTAGAAAAAGAAAAGGAAGATTTGAAAAATGAGAATGTTTTCTTGTTTTCAAAATTGAGTGATTTATGTGAAGCAAACAATATTTTGAAAATAAAATTGATTTGGTGGAAAAACAAAAAGAGACTGTTTTGCAAGAAAATAACTCTTTAAAAAGAAAATTTGTTTAAAAAGAAAAAGATTTTTGTTTCACAAAAGAAAAAGAAAATGATTTTATATCTCACCATGCTTTACATGCCACCACTAGTGAGATTAATGTTTTGAAAAATAAAATGAATGATTTAAGCTCAACCTTGAGCTCATGTGCTTTTAATCATTCTAGGTTGGAGTCAATGTTTTCAAAGAAACAAACTCCAAACATTCATGCACATCATAATCATGCATTTGCTTATGTTGCACAACACGATCACAAACATTCACATAAGCATCCTAAGGTGTACACTTGTACACATTGTGGCCGCAAAGGCCATTTAGCAAAATTTTGTTATGACAAGTTGCATCATTTCATTTTGTTAACAATAAAAAATTTTGGGTTCCTTACAAGACTAACCCTAAAGGACCCAAGAAAATATGGGTACCAAAATCCCCACCTTGTGTATTTGATGTAGGTGAGGGCTCTCTCAAGACGTGAGAGATTTTGTGCCTTGATGGTGGATGCAAATGGATATGATGGACACACTTATTGATGCATCACTATCAAGGAAGTTTTGGTGGGATAACCACCATGTTAGGAGCTTTGGAGTTGGTAACGATCTCTAAACTCCTACTTTTTATGTACATGCTAGTTCATTTATCATATCATAGCATGTTCATGTTTTATATTTTTATGTGCTTCATGTGGTAATTACTAGTTTAAATGTAGTTTCTAGCAAAACTTGTATTATACATGTACAAATAGTGAGCTACATTTGTTTTCTATATAATTGCACTTCATGCTCATTTGTACCCACTATATGCATATGTATAGACTAGTTTGATGATTCTCATTTATACATGCTTTGCCAATTTTTATGCTTTACTTCATGTATATGTATTTTTAATTCAAATCTAATAAATATACATGTATACCCGTGAGTCTCTTGCCTTCATGCAAACATATTTGATAGACTCTTTTAGGTTTAGGATATGTATGTGTATTGTTAGTTTTGGATAAATCATACATATACCATGAAGATTATTGTTTTAATGAAAAATGATTTTTCATGTTTTTGTTTTGTTAAAAATGTGACTTATGATCTTTTTGAGCTTAAATGACTATTTTCATAAAAATGTTATTTACATGATCTTTTAACACTCACATCTTCATTTATTAATTCATGACTTAGTTTCATGATCATTTTGAGCTTTATAGACCATGAGTGATTAAATCTTTATGTATTTAGTTATGCTTTATGAAGAACATATGATTTGATGTATTTGAAGGATCTTTGACTAGTTGTTCAAAAACTATTTTATACTAGTTATTTATTCTTCAATTAGTTTATAAGATATACACATGATCCTATTTTTTAATCATATGGACAAATTCTTTTGTGTTCTCAATACTTGATGCTTCATGATTTGAATATTAGTTTAAATGTTAGTTTTTGTCAACACTAGGATTTATACTTGTACATATTGTGGGCCACAAATAAATCTATATATGGTTGGGTTTGATTGCTTATTTGTGCCCATTAGGTGTGCTAGTATAGCCTAGTTTGATGATCCATACATTTTTAAACTTGTATTCTCATTTTGGATTTGTGTTATGATCATGTGCTTTCATTTCATGTATATGTTTACTTTGTCAAACTTTAAGATATACATGTATACCTCTTGAGTCATTTGCCCTTCATGCAAAACTATATATATGGACTCAATTATGTTTAGGGATATGTATGTATACTTCTTGTGTTGTCAAAACATACATATACCTTGAAATATAATTTTTTATAAAAATTTTGTGATTATTTTCATGTATTCAAAATTTATGATAATTTTCATATTGTCTCATTTAAAGGAATATTGAGCTTTATTGCCATTTTCATGATGCCATGTTCCACATAACACTAGTGCACTCACTTCTTTTGAATATTTTCTCATGAGTATGGTTTCATGAGTTTTCTATGGACTTTATGGATATTAGAGTGTTTTAGTGCCATGTGACTTACACATATCTCATGAAAAAACTTTTTGATTTATTCCTTGATTGAAGGATTCCGTACTAGTTTTCAAATATTTTCATTTAACTAGTTCGAATTCTTCATAGATTATATGATGTATACACTTAAGCTTATTTTTCTATTGGTATCGTTGGATATTTCAATTGGTATCAATATGACTATTTTTGTATATACTCATATTTTGTTCTCTTATATATGTATGTATCATTTACAATATACTCTTTTTATACATATATATGATTTGTTTTGTGCTTGAATTAAAATTGTTTTACATGTTTAAAGCACAAAGTTTGTCTATGCTAAGCTTAATTCTAACATTTATTTTCTATTGATAAGCTTATGCATTGTGTTTTAAAATTGGTATCAAAATCAAAATTTATGTTTATTTGATATCTCAAAATATTTTTTTTATTAAGAAAAATTCAAAATTTTGTGTAATAAGAAAAATTCAAAATGTTTTGATTTGTATTGCCTATATGCAAGGAGAGCTTAACATCTCTTCTACATATAGATTCATGATGAGTGTATCTTGTATTGAGGAGCTTAACATCTCTTCTTTATGTGGTACACGTGTGTAGGGGGAGCTTCACATCTCCTCTTATGCATTACATAATATGTGTTATGTGAGTTAGGGCTTATCATTCCTTTCTTTATATAATGCATGTGTGTAGGGAAGTTAACTTAGCGTCTTCCTCTTCATGAATGTATATCGCATATAAATTTTTTTTGATTGATTTGGCTTACCCCTTCCTTGGTTCTTTGTTTCGGACAAATAAGGGGAGAAAATTTATTTGGTTGTTTTGTTTTTAACCCCTTTGTTGATGATTGACAAAAAGGGGAGAAAGATTTTGAGTTTTTATATGCATGTTAGTAGAATTTTTGTTTTGTTTTGCAAATAGGAGAAAAAGATTTGATTTGGTTTATCTCCATACATTTGCATACATTGCATACATATTTATGTGTTTCATTGACATATCTTATTATTTATTGCTATGCATGAGTTAAGGGGGAGCTTCTTTGAAGCTTTACTTTTAATCCATGCATATATAACTTCATGAGTTTTGTCATCATAAAAAAGGGGGAGATTGTTGGCCCAAAGGCCCATCACTCTAGTTTTGATGATGATCACTCATGTAGTTATAGTACTAATGATCTTGTGCTTAATTAGTGACAGATTCATGATCAAGATCTTAGTAGGTGTGGAGCTTCAACAAAGGATTTAAAGTCAAGTTTTGGAGCTAGCACCGGTTGATTCACGAGCCTATGCATCAAGACCACATCAAGATTTGAGCTCGGTGGATCATATTTGGACCAAGTCAAGAAGATGAGAAGACTTCAAGGGAAGACTTCAAGATCAAGACTTGTGTCTAGGTATAAGATTTTTTTTTTAAGATAAAATGTAAAGGATAGAATAGTTGGTGGATTGCTCAAGTATATATCACACACACACTCTTGATTTAGTTGTCTTTTCATAAAGAATTTTTAGTTTAGAAAAGACTTTCATTTTGGAAAAATACTATTTTGGTTTTTGGTATTTCCTATATACATATCTTTAAACCAAAACTAAGTTTAATGCTTAATGTCAAAAACATAGATATTTCATCTTAATTGTGTAGTGGATCATATCCATACACACTATGCTTTAATAAGTTCAAAATATTTTATTTTTGTATTTTGTAAAGTTTTGGAAAATACAAGAATTAAAAGAATATTTTCTAACAGTTTTTCTCCCAGGTGCTGACCCAGAACTGGCTGACAGGCCAGGTCGGTCGACCGCACGGTTGACCGAACCAAGAGCCGGTCGACCGCACGGTCGACCGACGTGCATAGAGCCGTGCACGTCTGGCAGTGCAGTGGGCCGGTCGATCGACCAGTCGACCGGACCAGAGAGCAGTGCTCTCTGGTCGACCGGGAGGTCGACCGAAACTGAGAGCAGTGCTCTCTGTTCTTTTCGGTCGACCGGGCGGTCGATCGAAGGCTCCAACGGTCGGATTTTTAACCGTTGGCGGTCGACCGGCCGGTCGACCGACAGGTCTGACATACCCCAACGGCTAGTTTTTCCTAGCCTATATATTTGGGGGTTTGGTCATTGTTTTGCAACAAGATTTTAGGAGAGCTTTGGGCCAGTTTTTCTTATCCTTTTAAAAGAGTTTTCTCCACATATTTGAGAGAAAATACTTCCAATCAAAAGGGAAGATTTTATCAAGAGTGGTTTAAAGTGATTCTTTGAGTTTTCCTCCACCTTTCTCATTCTTGTTTTCTCACACTATACTTGAGCTATCCATTGATTATTCATTCTATATGAGTGTTGTAGTGAGAGTACTTTTAGGTGATCAAAGTGTTGTGATCACCAAAGATCTTTTCTTTGTACTCTGAGAAGGCGGGCAAGTGTGCTCGCGGTGGTTTAAAGTTCGTGTGTGAACTCTTTGGTTTGAGGTGCGGCCTCAGCGAGCTAGTGAGCTTGCGTGTGTACGGGACTAGGGAGTCCGAGGGATTGTAGGTGTTGCGGCACCAAGGAGAGATCCATTGGGATCTAGCATAGTGGAAATCCTTCGTGTGTCGAAGGTGGGGATGTAGAGCAAGTGTG
>JAVJIF010033215.1:0-50000 GCA_038442645.1 Agave tequilana | reverse complement strand
AAATTTGTTTGCAAATTCTATTGATCTATTGATTGGTGTTATGGTTCCCCTATGAATATTGTGAATTTAGAATTGTGAATTGTAATATTTATGAATACAAACCATTTCTGATATGTGAATCCCTTAATAGTTGAAATGAAGTTAGAGTCGGAGGGTTCAGTGGTTGAAATGGTGATTTCGTTTAATGAGAAAGGTAACTCTTCTTCTGATATGGTTGCAATTTCTTTTCCTTTATCGAGTTGAGTCTGAATAAGGCACATTTGGGTTTCGTATGCTAAATTTTTTGTTTCTATTTGGCTTAAATTTTCTTTAATATTCTTAATTTCTTCTTTTAATAATTTTATTTCTGTTCGAAGTTCATGAATGCTATTTGGTTGGGGCTTCAAGGTTGTATTTACGGGATAGGTCTCAAAAAGTTTTGAGATACTAAAAGGTTGAATTAGTTTATCCGTATTGTCTTCTTCATTGATTATTAGGGTTTTCAATTTTTCTAAATGTTCCTTTTGTTTTTCCGAGTCTGCAATCTGTTGTATCATATCGAATATCAATTCTTTTGAATCTTTTTTTAAATTTTTTGCCTTAGGTAATTTTAGAGTGTTTCTTGTATTAATCATATTAATTTGTTTACATGTACACGTATGGTCACTAGAACTTGAAGAATAGTAAAATCCATCATCTTCATATATTTTATTAATTTCAGAATAGAGTTGTAATTTTTCTTTAAATTTTTCTTTTATGTTTGAATCTATATCTGATAGATTGTCTATGATTTCATTAATTCTATTTTTGCCTTTTAATTTACATTTACTTGCGATGTGACCAGGTTTGCGACATTTATAACAAGTAATTCTTTTAAATTGATAATAATCTTCGTTTGAATGTTTTCGAGAATATTTGTATTTCTTTGGCTTATGCTTTTTATAAGGAATCATTTTTTGTTTGTGTTTCTTTTCTATTGAGGGAGCTTTTATTCCTGTGATGCCAAATGCTTCACAGAAAGGGCCCATTTCTTTTCATTTTTTACCGTATTTGGCTTGAAATTTTAATTCCTGACAGGCTAGTAGTGCTTCCTTTTAACGAATGCAAATAATTGACCGTATGTAATAGTACTAAAATCAATATTATCATCTTCAATTCCCATGGCCTTTTTAATACTGGTGAAAACTCGTTGTTGTTGACACTTAAAAAAGACAAGATTCTTATTGGTCCGAACAATGTCTAAACTTGTTGACATTTACAAAAGACAAGTGACAGACGAGCTGAAGACCAGTTTTCACCCATCTCCGAGGGACAAGGAAGCAACTTGGACTCCACTGATCCAGCAAGCAGACAGTGAACCCGAATTGTTTCTAAAACAGACCTCAGCAGGTCTAAGGTGCTAGCACTTAGCATCACATGAGCCCAAAGGGATAGCCTCGCTTGAGAGGCTAGGATCATCCGACTTCACCTTGAAGCCATTCAAAGCCTCGCCAGGAAGCTAACTTATAACTTCGCCACAGAGGACTTCTAGCTCCGCCGAAGGGTTTCTTTCGGACTTCGCCAGAAACCGTCTCCAGCTCCGCTACGAGCTCAAAGCGGGCAGCGCCGCTACGGATCTGCTGTGGTCAACCTTTGACCAATCAAATCTCCGGATGAGATCGGATCCAATCAGATCAAATCCAATTAAAATCAAATCGGAGATCAAATTTGGTAGTTGATTGCCACAATCTCTTGACTCTCTTAAAACGAGTAAGAAGATCAAGGAAAATCCTCCAACGATATGGAAAGGATCAAAACAGATCAAGGAGATCAACCGACCTGCCATTTCTAGCTTCGCAGAAGCCGATCTTAGCCTCGCAGCAAGGCTACTTTCCAAATTTAAACAGATTCGATTCAATCTGTTTCCATATCTTCAAGGGGACGATTATACCCTTGCTCTCCCTATAAATAGCCCGCCAGGGGCACAAGGAGACAAACACGCACAAGGAGAGACACACGACAGGCGCAAGAGGACTCCACAAGCAGAGACTTCTTCAAGAGAACTCCACAAGCAGAGGCTTCTTCACGACGCACCGTGCGTTCTTGAATTCAGAGACTTTTAGAGAATTACTTCTCTATTCAGGGTGCTGATACCCTAATAACACCTTCTTCTCAAGGAATCTCCGGAACCAGGCGAGAAGGAATTCCTAATTGAAGGCGGTTTTGAGAAGTAGCAAGAGGGTTCTACCAACCCTCTATTCTCTGATTCCCAGAACCAGGCGAGAAGGGAATCTCATCGCTCGCATCGTCAAAGGGACAAGGTGGTCGCGCGCTGACCAGACTCCTATCGGCACACTTCTCCAGAATCTCTGAGGAGATCTACTTGTAATCTTTTTAAGAATACTTGTAATTTAGCTCCTCAAACCTTTTTATTGTAAGTTTTCCCCTTTGCAAATATAATGGAAAACAAGATGGCGACTCCGCTGGGGATTGTATTCTCCACTGCTGAGAATCAAGTGTCGCAATGCGACGAACAGACCTTCGGGTCTAACTCTGAATTCGGAAAAGCCGGTGCAGCCAGAGCCTCTCTGGCTAAATCTTCAAGGAAAGTCTCTGCGGAGACGGGAAAGGTTCTTTGCGAACCTACTGCGGTTTTCTGGCGCAACGAGGAAGCATGCCCGCAGCCCAAGTCCTGCACTCTCGAGAACCTGATCGTCCAGTTCGATCAAAGAAGATTTGAAGAAGTCCTCTCTGGGGGTGGCCTAATGCTTCGAGCACGGAAGCATAGGAAGGTCTCCACGACCAAGGTTTCAAAGCAGAAACCAGAAGCAGAATTCTGCCAACACCCCACAGCCTCGCGTGTGGCTAGTCAGGTTCCTTGTGAACCTAAGCATACTCTGCCAAAGCAGATGTGGAAGCCTAAACAGAAGTCTCTGGCCAAAGCTTCAGGCGTAGCTACGCCAAAACCGCGCCTCTCTCGTGAAGAAAAATGCAAGATGCCTGTCTGCTCCAACAATGCTGCCGACCATGAAGTCAAGACGGCAATCATACCGTCGCCCAATTCAAAAGCAGCAATGCCTTGTGCCAGCCTCATTTTCATAAGAGAAGCTACTGTACCGCAGCGTACTCACTGGGTCCACGGCCGCGAGGCTAGGGCCAAAGTGTTATCTAAGGCTAATCCCCTTCGCAGCGGCATAGCGGATAAAGCACCACAGCGTGCTCCGCTTTCCAGTTCGTCAAGCGCTAAGCTCGCATCTGTTGGCGAAGCTAGAACAAAAGCTCTATTCAGTGCTAATCCCTTCTGCAGGGATAAGAGGAACGACACGTCATCCTGTGTACACTCCAAAGAGGCCTCTCCATAGGGTTATCCAGGCTCTAATAGGCTTGGCTTGCAGGAACTCCTGGCGAACAAACGGAAGTCGGAGTCTTTCCGAACTACTCCCCCTATTGTCAACAAAGGGGATGCCAGCTGGTGACAGTCCATTCAACTCGTTGCCGGTTACGACCAATCCTCGCCACTTCTCCATGCCGGCAATCAGTCTTTGATCGGCTATCTGTACGTGTCCCAATGAAGCATCGCAAAAGGAGCATCTTACGAGATCCAGCCTCTGCATCCGTCAACATGACCGGAAGAGGACGAGAGTCCCCAGATCCAGATTACAGCCCAGGTTTAGGCGAAGTCTTGGTGCGTGAAGAAGGTGTTTTCTGAAACACCAGATCTAGGGTGGCGATACCCTATAATTATGAGCAGCCTTCCTCTTCGACAGCCTTAACCTCGTCGCAGCCCAGGAGATCACCCCAACCATCAGATGAAGAAGATGAAGACAGTGGGTACGCCTCTTCGGCGACAGTTAGCTCAGTGCGAACAAACAAATCATCAGTCAATATGGCTGATAACGGTAACGACGACCTTCGTCGGCGCCTGGAAGCTCAGGAGCAAACTTCTAAGACCCAGCAAGAAGCCCTGGACAATATCCAACAGATGCTTGCTCGACTCCTCAGCAATCGGAATGACAATGATGCCGGGAGCAATCACGATGAGGAGGAACATTTCAGCAATGAGCAGCCAAAAACGGAGAAATCCAAGGAGGGTTCTTCCTTAGACCCCGAAGTCCTTAAAGGCCTCCAAGCTCAAATTGCATCCCTAGCTCAGAGGGATGAATTAAAGAAAGTAGGGGCAATCCGTCCTTACCCGCTGGAGTGGGATTCGGTGCCATATCCACCGAAGTTCAAACCACCAACGTTGCATACGTATGATGGTAAGAGCTCGCCAAATCAGCATATCTATTACTTCCGGTCCCAGACTGGTAATGTTATAAGCAACGACGCCATTATGGCTAGGCTGTTCATTGGCACCTTAAAGGGGGTGGCATTCGACTGGTTCCGAAGTCTCCCTTCGGGCTCTATCAATTCCTGGATCGACCTGGAAACCCGGTTCCTCTCTCGTTTCTATGAGGACGACACCGAAGTGACCATGGACAAGCTCCTCTCCACCATACAAAAGAAGGGCGAATCTGTCCGTGACTATATTGAGCGGTTCAGAAATTTATCCTTGATGTGTCCAGCAGGGATGCCATTACCTATGCTCTTACAGACATGCAGACACAACTTCTTAGACCAAGTGGAAGTTCGCATGGGGGCTGTCAAAGCCCACACTTGGAAGGAATTGGTCGAACAAGCTGAGATAGCCGAAAAGTCGGCTAAAAAGTTCGAACCATCCGCCCCTAGAGGCAAATGGGGTATGAACAATAAAGGGCGTAGCGACCTCCCGCAGTCTTCTCAAGCTAAAGGGAAAGAGACTATGTCTGTGGAGTTATCCGGAGATGTGCAGTCGAAGGCCACGAAGAGCGGCTTCAACAATCAGGAGCCTAAGTTCCCTCCAAAACAGTACTCCTTCAAAGACGATCAGGTGGTCACGATATTCCATCTGCTCCACAAAGGGAATAAGATGAAGCTACCAGATGCTCGACGTCCTAATGAGATAGGGCACACAAACGACCCCAAATACTGCCTCTACCACAGGATGATTCACCATCCTACCGACAAGTGCTATGTCCTCAAGGACAGGATACAAGCCTTAATCGATGCTGGGGTTCTGACATTGAAGACAGAGCAGAAGAAAGTCACTGCCAATATGGTGACTCTTGAGTTCGGCAGCACCCAAAAGATCACAGTTCCTGACGGGACCTATCCAGCCCCCGCGGCACGGTTGGAAGTTAGACATCCTGCGGCCATGACTCGAGATGATAAAGGTCTCGTTCCCCTAACATTGGAGACAGGGGAAGTCATGTGGATACACCCGGACCTCGTCCAAGACGTACAGCGGGATTCAAAAGAGCCCAACTTAAAGGGCAAATCTTGCAATATCATCTCTGTCCTGCCAGACGATGGCAACCTTACATCGGCTTCCCTCAGCGATTCAGAAGGAGAAAAGCATGCTTGCACGACGCAAGCCGATGCGCCTCAACAGACGGGCACCCGATCCGAAAAATCATACTTGAGACAGTATGAAAAGTCTACTGACGAGATACAATAGCAAACGACGTCAGTACCAATACCAGCATCCACTCCAGTTCCAACAAAGGGAAAGGAGAAGCCTAAGGAGGTACGGTTCGACCACGTGTTGAAGAAACCATCAGGCCAAGGGCTTGATACGCCCTTTCGTTTTGACATATTAGCTCAGCTGGCTAATATCCCGGCTCGTATCACAATACACGAGCTCCTGCGTCTCTCAAAAGAGACAAGAGAAGCACTCAGGGATGCGCTAGCTAATTCAGAATCCTTTCTGACATGCATGCCTGAGGTCCCTAACAATGACGTTCGGTCTCCTTGCCCAGAGTGTCATCACACACAATCAAAGGTGCCCGCTATTACATTCACGGCGGAAGATATGCTTCTCAAAGACAACAAGCACGATCGACCTCTGTACTACACCGGATATATCGGTTCAACGTGCATTGAAAGAATACAAGCCGATCCGGGATCCGCACTCAGCATCATCCCCAAAAGGCTTCTCTACTTCCTTGGCATACCGCTGTATAGGTTGTCCGCAACCACTACTACAATATACGGTTTCAACGCCGGGAGCAGTCATCCACTTGGAAAATTCGACTCCGTTGCAGAATCGGGAGCCTGAAGTCAGAAGTGACGTGTTATGTCATTGACACTAACACATCATATAACCTGCTGCTAGGACGGCCATGGATCCATGCCAACTGGATCGTTCCCTCTACTCTCCACCAATGCTTCAAATATGTTGAAGATGATGTGACAGTACGAACTGTCTTTGCTGAAAAGCAACCCTTCAGAGGGGTGGAAAATTACTTCACCGACGCTCTCCTGTATCAAGAGGACGGTAGAACGCCTAAGGAACCATTGCCAGACGATGATGAAAGTGGCAACGAGGCGGATTCAGAATCCGAAGCAGGCATGCCAGCCATTCTGATTGGCGAACCAATTATAGCATTCTTAATAATCCCCAATGTAATACTCCTTCTGAAGATGAAGGTGAATGGGTAATTAATGATAATATTTCTTTTGATTATCCTGCGAGTATTGGGTCGATCAAAGCCATTACAGATGGCTGTCTGCATATGCCCTTACATAAGCCGAGTGCGGCCACCACACCTATGGAAGCTATAGAAGGGGCCACGCTGCTGATCCCTCCGTCCAGACAAGGTCAGTTGCCAATAATCTTCGGTAGAACCCAACCACGGGAACTCACAGCTGCAGATTCAAGCTCAGATTCAGACACTCCACAGTTCTTTCATTATGCGCGGTCAGCGCGCCATATTATGAAGAAAATGGGATACGACTTGAAGCATGGAGCGGGCCTGAATTTTGGAAAAGAAAGGCGCAGTTTGATGCGTAATTTTGTCCCAAAAGGGAAACCTGCAAATTACTATGATAGTACACGCAGGGGGTTGGGATACGTTACACCCACATCATCAACAACGGTTCAAGTCAAAGACGATGGACCAATTCCATCACATTCGGCCTCATCCTCTGAGTGGGACTCAGATGTCAGTGTAGGAGGAATGTTCGAAAACCTCACTGTTAATATGGCTTCAAGCAGTCAATTAGAACCTGCAGAGGCTGCCGATGAGGAACCATGGGCCCAGCAATTAAACCTCCAGTGGGAAAAGCGATTCGAGCTGCGCGAACCACCTACTGAAGACAAGGTGATGCAGGTCAACCTGGGTAATCAAGACCATCCCAAACCCATTTTTATAAGTGAAAGCCTATCACTTATAGAAAAGGAAGAATTGATAATGCTCATAAAAGAGTATATAGACGTCTTCGCATGGAGCTACGAAGACATGCCCGGACTTGATCCACAGGTCGCTATGCACCGTCTAAATATCAGGCCCGACGTCAAGCCAGTCAAGCAGCAACAACGTCGGTTTCGCCCGAACATTATGGAAGCTATTGAAGCCGAAGTTCACAAGCTCATTGCATGTGGCTTCATCCGGGAGGAACAACATCCAGATTGGGTAGCTAACATCGTCCCCGTCCTCAAGAAGAACGGGAAAATACAGATTTGCATCGACTTCCGTGATCTCAATACGGCCTGTCCTAAAGACGAATTCCCACTGCCCATCACCGATGTCATGATTGACAACACATGCGGATTCGAAAGGATGTCTTTCATGGACGGCTTTTCAGGGTACAACCAGATTAAGATGTATCCCGACGACGAGAAGCATACTTCTTTCCGAACACCATCAGGGGTATACTGCTACACTGTAATGCCCTTTGGACTGAAGAACGCCGGAGCAACCTACCAGCGGGCAATGAGTACAATCTTCCGCGATCACCTCCGAAAAACGGTAGAATGCTATGTCGACGACATTGCTGTCAAAAGCCGCAACAAGGATGAACATCTTCGCGACCTGAGAACAATGTTCGACATAATGCGGGCTCATCAACTGAAAATGAACCCGACAAAATCCTTCTTGGGAGTGTCAAGTGGCAAGTTCCTTGGGTTTATTGTCACATCAAAAGGGATTCATCTAGATCCAGACAAAGTCAAAGCCATTCAGAGCATGCATCCACCAAGGAACCTCAAAGAGCTTAGAGGCTTACAGGGCTGGCTGGCTTATATCAGAAGATTCATTGCAAATCTCTCGGGCCGCTGTCAACCGTTCACCCGACTCATGAAAAAGGGTGCTTCCTTCGTATGGGATCAAGCTTGTCAGGAAGCTTATGAAGACATTAAGAGGTATCTCACAAAACCTCCAGTCTTGGTGGCCCCTACATCAGGGAAACCATTCTTGCTTTATGTAAAAGCTATGGACTATTCTCTCGGCGCCCTCCTTGCTCAAAAGGACGATAATGGGCACGAGCAGGCCATTTATTATCTGAGCAGAACTCTGATAGGGGCAGAATCTCGCTATAACCCTATCGAGAAAGAGTGTTTGGCTCTCGTCTTTGCTGTTCAAAAGATGCGACATTATTTGGTTGGCCAAACCATACATGTCATCTCTAGAGTGAACCCTTTGCGTCTTCTTATGACGAAGCCAGGATCGCTGAATTCAAGATTGGCTAAGTGGGCACTTTTATTGTCTCAATACGACATGATCTTTACCCCTCAGAAGGCGATTAAAGGTCAGGCCCTTGCAGAGTTCTTGGCCGCTCATCCAGTTCCGGAACATTCAAAACTTCACGAAGATATCCCTGATGAAGTCTTCGAGTCTAATGCAACCTCAGAAGAGGAAGTGTGGCAAATGTTCTTCGACGGAGCATCGCGAATGGGCCCTAAAGGCAAGATTATTGCCGGAGTGGGGGTTGTGTTTGTCTCCCCACAGAATCATGTTCTCCCCAGAGCATTTTCTTTGACAGAATCATGCTCCAACAATGTAGCAGAATATAATGCTCTGCTTATTGGCCTTCAACTCGCCCATGGAATGGGGGTACGCTACCTCGAAGCTTACGGCGACTCAAAACTGATTATCAATCAGGTTAAAGGTGAATATGAAGTTCGCCATGAAGACTTGGTGCCTTATTATCACACGGCCATCGAATTGGCTAACCTATTTGAAGGCTTCTACATCGGGCATGTGTCTCGATCTCAGAATACCAAGGCGGACTCTCTTGCTGCATTAGCAACAACACTAGCCTTGCCAGCCGACACCGAGTATCACCTCACAGTCGCAACTCGACATCTTGTATGCTCTAAGCATATGCTAAGAACCCGAGAGGTCTATAATGTCTCCACGGATCTTGAGCCGAGAGACTGGCGCTTTCCTCTCATTGACTATGCTTTGCACGGTCTGCTTCCAGACGATCCTAAAGAAGCGGCGTCTATCAGACGAAGGTCTCTTCGTTTCTACTACGACCCAACTTTGAAGACACTTTACCGTCGCTCATATGACGGTGTCCTCCTCCGTTGTCTTTCTCATTTAGAGGCACAGGAAGCGCTTAAAGAAGCGCACGATGGCATTTGCGGAGCTCATCAACCAGGTCCAAAACTTAAAGACAGGTTGCATAGGCTTGGATATTACTGGCCAACTATGATAGCCGACGCCATCCAATATGCACGAAGGTGTAAAGCGTGTCAAATCCACGCGGACTTCATACACCAACCTTCGGAGTTGCTCTACCCGACTGTTGCTTCATGGCCATTTGAAGCATGGGGAATAGATGTCGTGGGGCCGATCAGCCCCTCTTCGACAAAAGGTCACCGGTTTATCCTGGCAATAACCGATTACTTTTCAAAATGGGCAGAGGCTATACCATTAGCTGAAGTCAAAACCTCTAACGTGGTTAACTTCATCAAACACCATGTCATCCATCGATTTGGTGTCCCTAGGCGGATCATCCACGACAACGGTCCCCAATTTATAAGCCAAGGATTCTATCGGTTCTGCGATAAATACCGAATTCAGAATGTGGCTTCAACTGCCTATAATCCTGCCGCTAATGGTTTGGCGGAAGCATTCAATAAAACAATCATCAAGCTACTCAAAAAATTCGTCTCCTCGAATAAGCGAGACTGGGACGAAAAGCTTGGTGAATGTCTTTGGGCCTACCGGACCACGGTTCGGACACCGACAGGCAATACGCCTTTTTCCTTGGTATATGGGTGCGAAGCAGTCATCCCATTGGAAATCCAGATGTCGTCATTGCGAGTAGCTCTGACCACTAAAATCACATCAGAGGACAATGATCGGTTGCGTCTTCAAGAGCTCGAAGCCCTAGATGAGAAGCGACTACAAGCTCAGCAACATATTGAGCTGTATCAAGCTCGAATTTCAAAAGCCTTCAATAAGAAGGTCAAACAGAGAGTCTTCCAGAAAGGAGACCTGGTCCTAGCCGTCAGACGACCGATGATTATGACGCACAAAACCAAAGGCAAATTTCAGCCTAAATGGGAAGGACCGTTTGTAATAGAAACAGTCTATTCAAACGGAGCATACCGCCTTATGACTTCAGATGGCGACCTACTCATGATGCCGATCAATGGCAAGTTCTTAAAGAAGTATTATCCTTAATCAAGGATCCTTCTCATGATCAAGTTAACACTACACCTCTGATCAAGACCTTCGTGTCCAAAGTACACACAAAGAGAGCCTTTCTTTTCCTCCAAGCGAGATCATACAACCATAAACCAGTAGGAACCTGGTCGTGCACTAGTTGTCTCGAAGACAAATCAAGGTTATGCATACAGTAACCAGATAATCCAACATCCTTAACGATTAAGGATAGAGGAAAATGTTGGCCTGTAAGCCCAACATAAGTCCTCGACAACTCATCATGCTGAGGGGAATAGCATGGCTAGCCCAACTCAAACGGTAGTTGGTAAAGGCATATCAAACCCGTTGACAGCTGGGGGTTTGCTAAAAATCCCAAGAGACCTGTTCTCATTTGATTCCCCCTCCAAAGTCACTTACCAATTCTCATCCATAGAATGGTAGGGCCATATATACATTTCGCTGTTATGTTAACATTAAACCTATGACAGCAATTCCCTCGTTTCTCCCCCTGAAAACGAGACCTCCAAAGTCACTTACCAATTCTCATCCATAGAATGGTAGGGCCACATATACATTTCGCTGTTACGTTAACATTAAACCTATGACAGCAATTCCCTTGTTTCTCCCCGTAAAAACGAGACCTCCAAAGTCACTTACCAATTCTCATCCATAGAATGGTAAGGCCACATATACATTTCGCTGTTACGTTAACATTAAACCTATGACAGTAATTCTCTCGTTTCTCCCCGAGAAAACGAGACCTCTTCCCAAATTCCATCACCAATCTTGAGCTTGGTGGCGTCTCAATCGGTTATGTCATTGCGACCTCTGAACCAGCAGACAGCCAAGTCTCAACCTCGAGCCTGTTGACATTTACAAAAGTCAGGTCTCGATACTTGTTGACATTTACAAAAGACAAGTATCACCTATCTTGAGCTTGGTGGCGTCTCAATCGGTTATGTCATTGCGACCTCTGAACCAGCAGACAGCCAAGTCTCAATTTCGAGCTTGTTGACATTTACAAAAGACAAGTCTCAACCTCGAGCCTGTTGACATTTACAAAAGACAGGTCTCGATACTTGTTGACATTTACAAAAGACAAGTATCACCTACCTTGAGCTTGGTGGCGTCTCAATCGGTTATGTCATTGCGACCTCTGAACCAGCAGACAGCCAAGTCTCAATTTCGAGCTTGTTGACATTTACAAAAGACAAGTCTCAACCTCGAGCCTGTTGACATTTACAAAAGACAGGTCTCGATACTTGTTGACATTTACAAAAGACAAGTCTCAATTCCGAGCCCTGTTGACATCTAAAAAAGACAGGTCTCGATACTTGTTGACATTTACAAAAGACAAGTATCACCTATTTCGAGCTTGGTGGCGTCTCAATCGGTTATGTCATTGCGACCTCTGAACCAGCAGACAGCTAAGTCTCAATTTCGAGCCCTGTTGACATTTACAAAAGACAGGTCTCACCGATACTCGCTGACATTTATAAAAGGCAAGTATTACCCCTTTAGCCCCGTAAGGGCTAATCTTGAGACTGGTGACTTCTCAATCGGTTATGTCATTGCGACCTCTGAATCGGCAGATAGCCAAGTCTCATCATCCAATCCAGCAAAGACTATGTTCTCAAGTGGCTATAAGGCAACTTGGAAAAGTCAAAACAAAACAAGGAGTCAAAACAAAAGAAAAAGAAATTTTCATTGATTCCAAAAGGATGGGATACATAGAGGCACACATATACAACGATCTACAGGCGTACATTGTAAGATCTGATCCGCTCTCCAAGGGAAGCCAGCCTCGTCCTCCTGTCATCAGCAGCCTGGGCAAGCGCCTGCGACCTCAGCTCAGCCTCATTGAAATCCGTTGCCTGGGCCAAACGAGCTTCGACCTCCGCCAAAGTTGCCCTCTGCGATAATCCCTGCTGCGAGAGTTCGTCATTTTGAGCCTTGAGCTGCTCAAGCCGCGCAGCTTCTTCAAGACGCACCGGTTCAGCCTTGGACAAGAGAAGAGTTCCCTTCCTGATCATCTCTCTGGCCTTCCCGACCTTATCTTCAGCGTTAAGAAGAGCACTGGTGGAGGCATCAATGGCGTTTCCAACTTCCGCTTGCCTTGTTTCCAAGGATTTCAAGTCAGAAGAAATAGCCTCGGTAGCTTCTTGAGCGGCAAGACGGGCCTCATGCTTTTGAGCGACAAGACGCGCAAACCGCTCATCAATCGAAGACTCCAGGTCCGAGCGGCTAAGACGGCGCCATTCCTCTACATCCCTCTCGAATTGATCCATCAGGAGTTCCAAGGCAGCGGCCTGGTGATACCCTTCAAAGTCCCGAATACTTTCAATACTGCGGGAGAGGACCACCTTCAAAGTTGAGAATGACATAGTCGAGCCTTTCAAGACCAGGTCAATGGATCGCCCTAAGCCTTTATAAAAGCTATCAACCATGTCACCTATGAAATCATTTTCAACCTCGGCCACCTCTGGTAGACGGGCAACCTCAGAAAAGTCCACCAGCCTGGTCGATGCTACCGTGGAAGGAGCAACGGGAACATTAACAGCAGCAGGACAGGTCGTCGGTGATCTCGGCGGAGTCTTCATGGAAATCAGTACACTAGCCACCGCTGAGGTAGGGCTGGTGACCATCTCCTGAACAGCAGGCTCAACCACCAGGGTTGGGGAAGTAGGGCTTGTAATCACCCTCAGCTCCGCGCTTGGCAAAACTGTCGGCACCTCACTCGTTGATGTAGTTGGGAGTGAGGACACCTCCGGAACTGCCGTCCCTTCAACCTCTGGTCCTTCGGCTGGCTCGGGCCGATAAGAGGGCAGGTCGCCATACAGCGCATCCAACACAGCAACATCCGCCGCGGTCGAAGTGCTCATGTCACCCCTTGACCCTTCGGGAAAATCGTCTGGCTCCCTTGAAGCTGATGCACCTTGAGGCCGAACACCTGTAGCAAGACTGTGGTTAGTCAGGACACAACATGCAAAGGAAGCCAAGAAGTCGGGACAATACCAAAGGATGATGTCGCCTCAAACATCTCGGCAGCCGCGTCAGTATCCATGGGCTCCATCGGAAAATTCTTTGCGGAGTCAACACGAATGGCCAGCCCGCTTGCCGAGTCTCCCGTGGACCATCCAATAGAGCTCGACGCTACAGGACTTCCTTTGGAAGTCCCAGCGCCCGAAGGACCAATGTCGGCCGCATCACCTCCAGACTCCTCCAGGAGGGCAAAAGAACCAGCTTCAGTTCCATAAGTAAACAGGGGATCATAATGTTCCCCTTGCTCTCCAGCCGCCTCAGCTCCTATATCAAGAAGCAAATAATAAGTTATTTGGAACACACAAAAGGCATATTATACGGACGGGGTTGATTTTACCCAGATCTGGAGCAAATTCACCAGTAGTCGGTTCAGCAACCGACGGTTCAGCCACTAATGGGGCAGCAGGAGGGAACGCTGCAGAGGGATAACCCTCTACGATAATCGTAGGAGCTTGGCGACGGGGCTTCTTCACCAGCGACTTCCTACGAGATCCACCCTCCCGCTTTCTTTTGAAGTGGACGTCAGAATCCTCTTCCTCCACTTCTTCTACACATCGTGGGGGAGCTGTCCCCATCACACCAGAGCCAGTTGCGGGAGTCTCAGCCCCCGTCCCCGCTTCGAAGCGAGAACTTTCTGCATCTGAGGCCTCGCTGTCATCCACAGCGACGAATTCCTCTATGCCTGGGACGCGAACCCTCTTACCTTCCCTTTTCTCAGAAGCCTTCCATTTCAGCCGCTGAGAAATTAACCTCACACCTGAGCTGTTGGCCTTGAATCCGAGGGGTGTGGAGTTGGAAGTTGTGTACCACTGGCAGAAGCACAGGGTCATTTGGAGATTGGGATTCCTCAACGGCGTGCGCAGCCGCGCCCCAGTACCGCCTGCAGTAAAGAATCGCCAGGCACGGGCCCCATCAATGAGACTCCCCATGAAAGCCAAATTGAGATTGGGGTTGCCCACATACAGTTGGTCATATCCAAACTGCCGAGCAAACCGACTTGGGACATAGGGTTCCAAGTAGCAGGTATCCCCGCTTCTGTACAATAAGTGTGAGGGCCGGATGCTGACCAGCCACTCAAAAAATCCCCGGCTCAGGAAGACTGCCCTTCCCCCGCATCTCTGAACTCTTCGTCATAACCTGCACCCCGAATACGGGGAAAATAGCGGAAGAGACTATAAACGTCATAACGACGTACCAATTTACGGGCCTCAGCCACGTAAGTCTTCAGCCACGAGCGTCCTTCGAATCGGCGGAGAAGCGCCATTCGAACACCTTGCGGGGGGTCCTCTCCAGCTTCAATCAAAGAAGGACAATGCAGGGCGAACCACGCCATCAAATAAGTGTACGGCAGACCTATCCTAGGATTGGGTCCGTCGCAAGGCGAAGTGGCTCCCTTTCCACGCTTCGTCGCTGGCGGCCTGCAAAAAGCCTCTGTTAATGCACGAAGGCCTCTCTGGATACAGCACACCATGGCCGGAAGAAGACCCAAAGGGTGCCCATGAACCAACCGAACAGCGGGCAGCAAGACATTCGGATGAACGACGTCACCCGAAGAAGATGGCACTACGCATTTCTTCAGCCAGACGGTTAAGAAGTCAGCCAGCAGTGCCTTCTGAGACATCGACCGATGAGCCTGATGATGGAAGCTCCGAAGGACATCACCCTTCTCATAGGGACCATCGTCTTCCGTCACAACAAGATCCCTTTGGAGGTGCTTTTGCATCCGTTCAAAGATATCCTCATCAGCAACTCCGCAGTGAGCTGCTTCAGGAGTATTCCCCATATCAGGAACAAGTAATTCTCCCAGCTCTTCAAGCTACAAGAAGTTCCCTTACTGCCCCCATGTATACTGGAACAAATGTGCAAGTGGCACATTAATTCCCGATAGGTCTCGAACAAGGCAGGCTCCTGCTTCTCCAGAAGAGCCAATTCCGCCTCGCACGGGAAGTATTCTTCATATGGGAGAGACCCAAAAGGCAGAGCAGAGACTTCCCACATCTCATGCAAGGCCATGCCCAACTCGCCAACAAGGGTGAAGAAAGTCCCTGAAGCTGGGCAATACAATTCAAAGATGGCGTAAAAGCACGCCACATTCATCTCAATGCCGTAGCAGGTCGCCCTGACGGCCTCATAGAGGTTCAGCCTCTCCAAATCCTCCTCGAAATGAGTAAGGATATATGTAGTCAAATCCATCCACCACGTCTTCGGAGGGTGAATCCAACCTGGAGCCCTGAAGTCAGTAGCAGGATAGTTCCCATTGACCTTGCAGAACTGGTTGCCAAAGGTCAGCGCCACAGCCGGATTTTCTCCTACTGGGATCTCTCGCGATACATTCCCAGGGTGTAGACCCATTATGCTATGAGGAGGCCCCGCTTTTGCATAACCAGGAGACTGAAACATCAATCTCCCTACGTGGACGGAGTCGGTATTTCGACTCACGTCCCATGCCATCTTCCGAGCCTGCGTCACACACTGGAAGGAAGACAAAGAAAAATGTCGCCTGTTGGACGGAAGGTAAAACTTCTCATCATCCAATCGGAAAATCCATTGCCCTTCTCCTGCCTGTAGTTGGTGATCAGGATCTGGTGCGGCATCCCCGAACATGAAGTCGGGCTTCCTATAAGTTCGACGGTCAATATCTTCAAGAGGAGCCGTAGTCAGAATGCTCCTCGTGGTGAGTTGATCACCACCATGAATAAGCGTGTCTCGAACGATGGAGCTCCGCTCACTAAACAAAGAAGCTTGCCCTTGAAATTGCAAGCTGATGTTGCCATCCACTCCTCTGGTCATCCCAAATAGATTGTTCAAAGGACCGGGAATATAGTGCACTGCAGGAGCAAGAAGAACTATGATTAGTTCACCAGCCAAGCAAACACAAAGATACGACTTTCACCAAGGCATAGCCTCGCCCGTGGGCAAAGCCAGCAAGGTGATAGCTTCGACAAAGCTTAGCCTCACGGACAAGTCCGCAGTTCGCAGAAAATGTCCAAGTGTTTGCTTCGCATAAGCAGAAGGTGATGCAGAAGGTGGTACAGCCCTCAGGGCTAACTTCATCAAAGGGGCATTATGGTCAAAAGTTATCCTTTACGGCCATGATTGAAGGGACAGGTCCGTATCCTGTTCTTCAACAGGACGAAGACAGCCCAAGTAATAGCTTCGTACGGAAGCTTAAAGAAGAACTGTTCAGTTCTTATACCCCCGCCCAAGAAAGCAAGGGAAATCTAGGGAATTGAATTCCCTAACAGTAACAGATCATGTTTGATCGTTCTAGATTCATCCAAAGATAGCCAGGCATCGACTGTTAAAAAAAAAAGAAAGAGACAACAGTCTCTAATCAAAAGGGAAAGTCCCTTACCGGCGATTGATCGTTCGACGAACGGAGGAGGAGAAGGACCCCCCGCTGCAAAAGTTGCCACTTCTTTCCCCGCTCGTCTTTTGGGCGCCATTGAAGAGCTGCGAAAGTTCTCAAGCTTTCTGAATGAAGAGGAAAGAGGAAGAAGAAGAGCCAAAAGTTCTCTGAAAAAGAGATCTGCTCTTTCTCAGCCCGATCGGGCTTTTATAGGCCAATCAGCGCCCGAAACGATGCCTTGAAAAAGGCACAAGCCGCCGTTCCGAATTAATTTGAAACGCTGCCTAAAGCGCCTTCCCGAGAAGCGCTGATTCAGCCCCATTAAGGGTTAACTTCGCCATGGATCAAAGTGCGGACTTCGCACAATCCATCAAGGACCTCGCCAAAAGGGTTGCCTTAGCCCCCCTAAAGGCGCAAAAAAGACTCTGTCCTTAACTCCGCACAAAGTTTAGCCCCGCTATGGCCAAACTTTCAATGAAGGCAAACAAAAATCAGATGAGCAGAAAATGGACTTTCATTGATTTAAAAGGAAAGGTACATTGATACTACATTAAGGTTGTGTTTCGTACAACAGATTCAGTTGCTCAACAGGATCATTTGTGCAAAAGGCATACAAGTGGTTTTATCTACTTCCAAGCCAGACCAACTGGACACGAAAGGCCTTCCTCCTGCACAATGGTGCCACCAGAACAGATGGTGCCACCAGGACAGATGGTGTCATCTGAACAGATTGTGCCACGAGGATAGGGCCATGATCCTTCGCTTAATGGCAGATGTTGCTACCAGAAAGCCGGATCGTCTTTGATTAAAATTGGCAAAGGACTGTTCGCCACCAGCCGGCCAGATCACCCATGATGAAAGTTGGCAATGAGGTCAGTGATCTCACAGGTGACTGATAGGTAGTAAAAAGTGCATATTTTTCAATACATTTACTATCACATTTTCATATTTATTCCTATAATTCTGCACATTTACTAATATTTTATTATTTATTGTGTGCAGGCCTTGAGAAATAAAAATAAAAGAATAAAGCCTTAAAAGAAGCCCAAAAGCCCATGTCCAAGCCCAAGTGAAAAATTGCAATTATCAAATGTCAAAGTTGCAATTACTAAGGGCAATAGTTGCAAATACTAAAAGAAGAGGGAAGGATAGACTTCTATTCAACCCTAAATACTTGCAGGATGAGGATAAAAGCCAAAGAAGGAGAGTGCAAAGATAAAAATTCAAAGAATTCGGATTCAGACTGTACACATTTTAGTATTCAGATCATAACATTTGCTACAGATATGCAAATCCGATGATTCAAGATGCTCCAGAAAGAAGATTTGAAGGCCTACAACTCTTATGTTGATCAAACTTTCCAATTCAGTCAGCAGATAGCCATATTCGGTGATCAACATGATAACAAGTTGCAGGACAGATTTGAACTTCTATGGATAAGTCAAAACAAGTTTGGAGATAAAAGAAGAATTCAAATTCAGAGATATTTTTCTCCTCTTATCTTCATACGCTTCTTATCCTCTGGTTTTCTCCTATAATTACCCCTGCATAGCAACAGAGGAAGGGCAGATCTCAACAGTCCAGCGAACTACAGAGCCAAATCTAGGGTTTTTAGGCTAACTTGTAATTTAGGTTAGTTTTTATTTTCATTTTCTTTTGTAATTTTTGTAACTGAGAGTGGAGGATGCTTTCATGGAGGAAGGAGTTCATACTTGTACTGAGGTGACATCGGTGTAAGTTTTCTTTTCTTCCATTGTTAATAAAATCTACTCAAGGTTTGTCTTTGTCTATTCTTGTTTTATTTCTTTTATTCATGTTTTATCCTTATTTTATTCTTCTATTCTTGTTTAATTATTTCTCTCTCTGATGACTTGCAAACCATGAGATCCGATCGCTTCGAGACTGCCTAGCCGAAGAAGTGCCCTTGATGGCCTATGGAGATGAACAAGCCTTCTCTTTAGTTTGTCTTTTCTTTTCGTAGTGTAGATTGCGAAGGTGGACGATCCTATACGCCATACTTGAATGCCTTCAAAGACAAGGTAAGTCGTTGTAAATGGATCAAAGGTAAGCAGGGCAGAAGAGGTATGTTTGTGTTATAGTTTTCTTTCTTTCTAATTTTAGTTTAGATCACCATCTCCACATCTTACCAATTTCTTTCCCAACTCATTGTAAATACCACACTTCTCATTGTAAATACCATTGTAAATAATAAAATAAATAAAAAAGAGATAACTTGCTTAAACGCTTCCATCGCTAGTCCCTCCCTGAGGATCACGACCCGCATAGCCATTGCTACAGCGGATTAGAATTGAGCACCTTACACATCTTTATTTCTAAATCTAAAATTCTTTATTCTTGTGTGCAGGGAAAATCTCAATCAAAATTTTGGCGCCGTTGCCGGGGAGGGACGGTAAGTATTCTCTTAAAAAAATAAAAAAAATTAACTAATTCTTTTATTCTTTTTGTTTGCAGGTTTGGAGAACAGGAAAAATTACAACAGCAAGGACATATAGCAACTCTGTGCCTCTGCCCTCGAAGGCAGAGCAGCAGAGCCTACTACAGTGCCGCGGATCCGCGGCAATAGCCGCGTTTTCGCGGCCTTAGTAGTTCATTACTTACAGATTTTTCTGCATGTTGCTAAACATTGCAAGATTTATTTTCTGCTCTGTTATCTTTTCTCTGTGATCACCCTGCTTACTGCTAATTAATCAACAGTAAAATACTTGTTGAAAAAGATAAAAAATTGATTAGACGTTTGCATTTTAGGCACGTGTCTTTTCAATTCCTTTATTTTACTGTTGAAGAGTGCTGGAGCAAGGTACGTTCGCATTTCATGTAGAATAGGACTCATCTCTTGGTTGATTTTCATTGCTTTGAGTGAATCTTATTTACATATCTTGTACACTTGCACAAACTTATCTTAAGGGCATTAACCCATAACAAGATAAGGTGGGGATTTCATCACCCTTCCTTGGCCCAAAAATCAGATTCCAAGCACTCACTAACCCAAGCCTAACTAAAAATTAGTAGACGTTGGCCATAGGGACATCTCGGACTCAATTAGGAGATTATCCTAAGGGGGAACGGTGTTGGAATTTGACTCCTGTCAAATCAGTGTCTAGGAAGGGGATTGAGGGCCGAAAGACCGAAGATTGGTGGTTATTTCATTAAGGAACGTCTTCGACGGAAAACCTCCCATCACTCTTGCCCTGACCTGGCTGATTAACTTGTGGTCAAAGTCTACACCCTACCTCCTGTGGACAGTCTAACCAGTTAGGAGTCGTCTAGGTCATAGGTCTACCCTAACTTAGGTTAAAATATTTTTTCTTTTGTTTTCTTTTTCTTTTGTTTGTGTTGGTGTGATATGGCATATAATAATAATTTTTCCAATTTTAATCCATATTACACACCAACCTCTTTTTCGGATATTACCAACCCGGCATATCATAATTTTGACCAACCTAGTGTGCCGGAATGGTCTTATCCGAATGACTATAACCCATGCCCCCCATCTTATGACCATAATTTTCATACCACTTTCAACTCTTCACAGAGTTCATGGGGTTTCGCTTCCCCCGAGTCCAATTTTCAACCACCTTGTCCTCCGTATCCACCTTGTCCACAATATTCCCAAGATTCATACTCAGATCACCCATTCAGAATAGAAAACCATCTATCTTGGAAATGATGAGTATGCATGAGTCCAAGCAACAACCACCATCAATCTTAGACATGATGATGCGTGAGTCCACCGACTCACAACTTCATCACGATTGTCCCAACAACACTTCCTCTTTTCAAGTCCAATCACAACATGATGCACCTATCGACTATGAAAGGATGCTTGAAGCCATGACTCAGGCTAGATTAGCCCGTGATCATGAATTAGATATGATGGTTCAATCTTTACGTTCGGCCAATTCTGATATCGCTAATCATTCTGTTAGAGCCGACGAGCCACGTTGTTTTGGACAACAAGATTCTACTTCAGTACCATCATTTGAACTTGCCGAAACTCCAATTTTTGATAGTTTGGCAAGTTATTCCTTTCCTGAAATAGAACTTGAGCATGAATATGATCATGATCTTCGACTTGGTGATTCATTTCTACTTCCTGATTCAATAATGACTTCGGTGTCTTCACCTGATTCTACTTTTCCCGAGTCAACATTGGATCCTGTGCCAATTCATCATGAAATTGAATCACCCATTTTTGATGATCATATTGAACTTGACCAATTTTATAATATTGAAAGTCCCATGGATGAATTGGCAAGTTCTCATTTTTATGATATTGAACTCAATGAGATATGTGACCTAGATTCTCAAATCTGTGATCAAGTTCAAATTCCCGAATCGTTATTGACTCCTGTTTTGTTACCCGACTTAGGTAATATTTTAGAGTCAGTTTTGATTCCCACACCTATCATTCCTGAACTTGAATCACCAATATTGAGTCACATTCCATTGTAGGAAGATTATTGTGGACTTGAGCTTCAACTTCTTGATTTGGACCCACTTCCTGAACCTAGCCTGACTCCTGAACCCTTACTTGATTTAAGTTTCTTTCCTGAGTCGGTATTCGTTCCCGTACTTATGACGTCCAAATCAATCATTCCATCTTTTCACACTCCATTTTGGGACAAGGCGGTTGACACAATTGACTCTGAATATAATTATGAAATTTGAAATTTGATGGGGTGGAATTATTAAAAAATGATTATACATACATTTTAGTGGGTTATATAAGCGAGATTTCTGGTGGGTTCCCCCGAATTCCACAAAAGGTAGATTGGGCCGCATTTCGTGGACCAATTAGACCACCACCGGAACCACCACCTTGAGGTAACTTCTGCCTTCCCTTCTTTTTTTTCATGCATATATGCATACATTCATACATTGAGGACAATGCATGAGATAAGTGTGGGGGGAGGTTTACTAACATACTAACATAGGTAGAAACTAACAAAAAGTTGCTAATATTAAAAAAAAATATTATAAAAAGGATAATATTTTGACTTATCTTTTGAAAGAAATCTAAGTTAGTTTTAAGGATTAGGAAAATCATGATTAGGATTTCTAAAAACTTGGTCAAAATAAATAAATTGTTTAATTTTTAGGTATAGGAGGAGAAATTGAATAAGTAATTAGTCTTGATTTTTACCTTAATGAAATGTGCATACCTAATGCATATCTAGGATTCTAAGACAAAGACCTTTGTGCCTCATATATAAAAAAAAAATCACTAATTAAGCTGGATACATGTGCCTCAAGAAGCATAAGTATTCACGCCTAAAGGTGAGTTTATAAATAAGCGTCCTTAGTTTTGGGGCCTAGTTCACTCGAATTTGAGTCCGCGGGGTGTTTTCTCACCTGGTGCCCTAAAGCCGATCGGTTTGGGAGCCACCGACTTTAAGTTCGCTACATGGGTGGATTAGAAAGCCTAAGAAGACTAAGAAATATAATATATGTAGTAACACATCTAATAATCAATTAGTTAGGTATGAGGGCCTCAAGAAGCCTTGATACTTACACGAAAGAAAATTAGATGAGTTATACATATTAATAATAATAATAATAATAATAATATAGAGGCATGAGAGTCCAAGTTAAAGAATTCCTAGATTCACAAGGGTGCATATGACTTTTGGTAACGAAAAAGACTATACAAAAATTCAATTTTTATCCTTACCTAAAATGAATAACAATTTACTTTATGAAGACTAAGTTTAAGAATGAATAAAAATGATAATCCTAAAACTTATAGATTACTTAGTCTTTTCAAAAGTATTTCAAATATTTTCCTTTTCATGGATTTTGTGGGTGTAATCCGTTGAAAACCCTCACGAGACAACACTCGTCCACTAGGGTAACCTAGGGGTTTAACGGCTTGTTGCACATGCTAAGTGCAACCGTGATTCCTACGAAAGTGAGTTAGCTAGATTAGTTTTTCTTTTTCTTTTTGATTTTTACTCGAGGACGAGCAAAAAGATAAGTGTGGAGGTGTGATAGGTAGTAAAAAGTGCATATTTTTCAATACATTTACTATCACATTTTCATATTTATTCCTATAATTCTGCACATTTACTAATATTTTATTATTTATTGTGTGCAGGCCTTGAGAAATAAAAATAAAGGAATAAAGCCTTAAAAGAAGCCCAAAAGCCCATGTCCAAGCCCAAGTGAAAAATTGCAATTATCAAATGTCAAAGTTGCAATTACTAAGGGCAATAGTTGCAAATACTAAAAGAAGAGGGAAGGATAGACTTCTATTCAACCCTAAATACTTGCAGGATGAGGATAAAAGCCAAAGAAGGAGAGTGCAAAGATAAAAATTCAAAGAATTCGGATTCAGACTGTACACATTTTAGTATTCAGATCATAACTTTTGTTACATATATGAAAATCCGATGATTCAAGATGTTCCAGAAAGAAGATTTGAAGGCCTACAACTCTTATGTTGATCAAACTTTCCAATTCAGTCAGCAGATAAGCCATATTCGGCGATCAATATGATAACAAGTTGCAGGACAGATTTGAACTTCTATGGATAAGTCAAAACAAGTTTGGAGATAAAAGAAGAATTCAAATTCAGAGATATTTTTCTCCTCTTATCTTCATACGCTTCTTATCCTCTGGTTTTCTCCTATAAATACCCCTGCATAGCAACAGAGGAAGGGCAGATCTCAACAGTCCAGCGAACTACAGAGCCAAATCTAGGGTTTTTAGGCTAACTTGTAATTTAGGTTAGTTTTATTTTCATTTTCTTTTGTAATTTTTGTAACTGAGAGTGGAGGATGCTTTCATGGAGGAAGGAGTTCATACTTGTACTGAGGTGACATCGGTGTAAGTTTTACTTTTCTTCCATTGTTAATAAAATCTACTCAAGGTTTGTCTTTGTCTATTCTTGTTTTATTTCTTTTATTCATGTTTTATCCTTGTTTTATTCTTCTATTCTTGTTTAATTGTTTCTCTCTCTGATGACTTGCAAACCATGAGATCCGATCACTTCGAGACTGCCTAGCCGAAGAAGTGCCCTTGATGGCCTATGGAGATGAACAAGCCTTCTCTTTAGTTTGTCTTTTCTTTTCGTAGTGTAGATTGCGAAGGTGGACGATCCTATACGCCATACTTGAATGCCTTCAAAGACAAGGTAAGTCGTTGTAAACGGATCAAATGTAAGCAGGGCAGAAGAGGTATGTATGTGTTATAGTTTTCTTTCTTTCTAATTTTAGTTTAGATCACCATCTCCACATCTTTCCAATTTCTTTCCCAACTCATTGTAAATACCACACTTCTCATTGTAAATACCATTGTAAATAATAAAATAAATAAAAAAGAGATAACTTGCTTAAACGCTTCCATCGCTAGTCCCTCCCTGAGGATCACGACCCGCATAGCCATTGCTACAGCAGATTAGAATTGAGCACCTTGCACATCTTTATTTCTAAATCTAAAATTCTTTATTCTTGTGTGCAGGGAAAATCTCAATCAGTGACGTCCACTATCCCGAAGTGGATCATCTCCTGTAGGCGACTACCAACCTCGCCTCAAAGTGGATCATCCCGGATAAGCGACTGCCAACAGCCTCTGGGACACGCATCAGCTGCCCCAGTTTGTTCCTCCTGCTTAAAAGTAAAACTTCAACTGGGGAAGCATAAAGCAACTTTTCGGTCTCTTTCATCAAGTCACAAGATTGGCGAACATAGTTCACTGCAATGCAAATCGGAACAGATTAGCAGTTAAACACAGAAAGAGCTGCAAAAATACTAAGTCAGATTCTTTGGGACGAAGCAATCCGATTTCAGTTAAAGCAGAGGATAAGCCTCGCTTGCACAAGCGATGATGGGCTAGCTCAGCAAACGCCAAGTCCTAGCCTCGCCTATACGGCTAAGCCAGACTGATCATGTGGGACACAGTCTTAACCTCACCAATATGGCAAGACTGGCTCAACTTTGAAGAGACCAAGTCCCAAGTTCTGCCTGTGTAGCGAACTTAACATGCAGTGATCTTTCTCTGATCAAGTCAAGATGATAGCTTCCCTGGGAAGCTATGTTGAAATTCTTCTCTGCAGATCAGCCAATTGCCAGATGAAGAGTAAGGGAAATTAATCCCTGAAGTAGCTGTCAAAGCTAAATTAAGGGAGATGAATTTCCTAAAACTGGTGAAGTCGTTGAATGATCAAGACTTACCGGTCCTTGGCCGGATAATGACCAGAGTGGGCATTCCCACTACTTCAGAGATCTGAGTATCTCTCTCAACCAAGAGAAGAGGAGAAGAGCAGATCACTTCTCTTCAGAGGACCTCAAGTGTCCTATTTATAGGCCCCATGGCCTGAGCGCTGCCGCCTCAAGCGTGGAGCACGAGCGCATTTAAGGCACTTATTGCGCCTTGAGAAAAGGGACGGTTTCCCTTGGAACCGTGCAAAGGAAGAAACGTCTCCCTCATAAAGGCACTTATGGCGCCTTGAAGAAAGGGAATATCCTCCCTTGGAAATACACGATCAGAGGATATCTCCCTCGATCAGTGTAAGAGAAGGAGTAATCCTCCTCGTAATCGGCCCACGGCAGTTGGCCTTGGGAAAGCAACAGATGTTCCAGAGCGAACTTGTTCCCAGAAGCCCAGATGCGGAGCTACCTACATGCGAAGCTACTCAGACGCGAAACTACTCAGAGTCGCGAACCTGCACAATTCTTCGGCAAACTTATCCCAAAGCAGGATTGAAAACGAAGCTGAACTCAACCATCATGGTGACGTTCATACTCCATACACCACCGATCAAAGCAGTTCAAAGTATTTCGAAGTCTGAGCTATTGCAGACTTTCGAAAACTTTGAAGGGGGTCTTGTTGACACTTAAAAAAGACAAGATTCTTATTGGTCCGAACAATGTCTAAACTTGTTGACATTTACAAAAGACAAGTGACAGACGAGCTGAAGACCAGTTTTCACCCATCTCCGAGGGACAAGGAAGCAACTTGGACTCCACTGATCCAGCAAGCAGACAGTGAACCCGGATTATTTCTAAAACAGACCTCAGCAGGTCTAAGGTGCTAGCACTTAGCATCACATGAGCCCAAAGGGATAGCCTCGCTTGAGAGGCTAGGATCATCCGACTTCGCCTTGAAGCCATTCAAAGCCTCGCCAGGAAGCTAACTTATAACTTCACCACAGAGGACTTCTAGCTCCGCCGAAGGGTTTCTTTCGGACTTCGCCAGAAACCGTCTCCAGCTCCGCTGCGAGCTCAAAGCGGGCAGCGCCGCTACGGATCTGCTGTGGCCAACCTTTGACCAATCAAATCTCCGGATGAGATCGGATCCAATCAGATCAAATCCAATTAAGATCAAATCGGAGATCAAATTTGGTAGTTGATTGCCACAATCTCTTGACTCTCTTAAAATGAGTAAGAAGATCAAGGGAAATCCTCCAACGATATGGAAAGGATCAAAACAGATCAAGGAGATCAACCGACCTGCCATTTCTAGCTTCGCAGAAGCCGATCTTAGCCTCGCAGCAAGGCTACTTTCCAAATTCAAACTGATTCGATTCAATCTGTTTCCATATCTTCAAGGGGACGATTATACCCTTGCTCTCCCTATAAATAGCCCGCCAGGGGCACAAGGAGACAGACACGCACAAGGAGAGACACATGACAGGCGCAAGAGGACTCCACAAGCAGAGACTTCTTCAAGAGAACTCCACAAGCAGAGGCTTCTTCACGACGCACTGTGCGTTCTTGAATTCAGAGACTTTTAGAGAATTACTTCTCTATTCAGGGTGCTGATACCCTAATAACACCTTCTTCTCAAGGAATCTCCGGAACCAGGCGAGAAGGAATTCCTAATTGAAGGCGATTTTGAGAAGTAGCAAGAGGGTTCTACCAACCCTCTATTCTCTGATTCCCGGAACCAGGCGAGAAGGGAATCTCATCGCTCGCATCATCAAAGGGACAAAGTGGTCGCGCGCTGACTAGACTCCTATCGGCACACTTCTCCAGAATTTCTGAGGAGATCTACTTGTAATCTTTTTAAGAATACTTGTAATTTAGCTCCTCAAACCTTTTTATTGTAAGTTTTCCCCTTTGCAAATATAATGGAAAACAAGATGGCGACTCCGCTGGGGATTGTATTCTCCACAGCTGAGAATCAAGTGTCGCAATGCGACAAACAGACCTTCGGGTCTAACTCTGAATTCGGAAAAGCCGGTGCAGCCAGAGCCTCTCTGGCTAAATCTTCAAGGAAACTCTCTGCGGAGACGGGAAAGGTTCTTTGAGAACCTACTGCGGTTTTCTGACGCAATGAGGAAGCATGCCCGCAGCCCAAGTCCTGCACTCTCGAGAACCTGATCGTCCAGTTCGATCAAAGAAGATTTGAAGAAGTCCTCTCTGGGGTGGCCTAATGCTTCGAGCACGGAAGCATAGGAAGGTCTCCACGACCAAGGTTTCAAAGCAGAAACCAGAAGCAGAATTTTGCCAACACCCCACAGCCTCGCGTGTGGCTAGTCAGGTTCCTTGCGAACCTAAGCATACTCTGCCAAAGCAGATGTGGAAGCCTAAACAGAAGTCTCTGACCAAAGCTTCAGGCGTAGCTACGCCAAAACCGCGCCTCTCTCGTGAAGAAAAAGGCAAGATGCCTGTCTGCTCCAACAATGCTGCCGACCATGAAGTCAAGACGGCAATCATACCGTCGCCCAATTCAAAAACAGCAATGCCTTGTGCCAGCCTCGTTTTCATAAGCGAAGCTACTGTACCGCAACGTACTCACTGGGTCCACGGCCGCGAGGCTAGGGCCAAAGTGTTATCTATGGCCTATATTTATATTTATACCTATATATATAGGTATATATATATACCTATACCTACCTATACCTATACCTATATACATATACCTATATATATATATAGGTATATATATACCTATATATATATATATATACCTATATATATATATATATACCTATATATATAATATATATATATATATATATATATATATATATATATATATATTATATATACATATATATATACCATATACCTACATATATATACACACACATATATATACCACATATATATATATATATATATATATATATATATATATATACACACACATAATATATATATATATAAATATATATATACACACACACACACACACATATATACCTATATATATACCTATATATACATATCCCAGGAGTAAGTTTAAGATGATTATATGAAAAAGGAAACAGAAACGATCACTTCGAACAAGATTAGAAGCCGAATACCCGGTGAAGGGTTCAGAACTTCTTCCTCGTGATTCCTCTTAATAAGAGTTAGAGGTGCACAATGCAATCTTTTGTGGAAGTATTAATCGACAACCACACAGTATTAACAAAAGATAAAATATTATTTTGAAGAGATAAATTACAAATGGAATATGAACTTACAAGGCTTGTCTTGATACTATGACTTTTGAAACTGGATAAAGGATAAGGTAGGAATACAGTTTGAAAGGTTTAGGTGAAGATGGTAGTTGAAGAAGGTTGGTTGAGGACTGAGGAATTTCTGGCTTAATTGCTGATTGCTATTTTCGCTCTGATACCAAAATAAACCCAGGAGTAAGTTTAAGATGATTATATGAAAAAGGAAACAGAAACGATCACTTCGAACAAGATTAGAAGCCGAATAACCGGTGAAGGGTTCTAACTTCTTCCTCGTGATTCCTCTTGATAAGAGTTAGAGGTACACAATGCAATCTTGTTGTGGAAGTATTAATCGACAACCACACAGTATTAAAAAAAGATGAAATATTATTTTGAAGAGATAAATTATAAATGGAATATGAACTTACAAGGCTTGTCTTGATACTATGACTTTTGAAACTGGATACAGGATAAGGTAGGAATACAGTTTGAAAGGTTTAGGTGAAGATGGTAGTTGAAGAAGGTTGGTTGAGGACTGAGGAATTTCTGGCTTAATTGCTGATTGTTATTTTCACTCTGCCTTTGACGAATGAAGGAGACTCTGATTTATAGAGAGTGTGGATGCTTCTGGAGGTGATGAGCTGTCTTGCATGAATGAGGGATGAGCTGTCCTTCTTGAAGGCATCTGCTTTTGGGCGAGTGCGTCACGTTCTTTGAGGTAAGGAATCTACATTCCGTCAAGTCTCCTCTGTCGTTTTTGAATTATTGCCGGTGAGTGGATTTACTTTTGAGCTGGAAAGATAAGTGCGTTGTCATTTTCTTCTTTTGCTTTTGATCTGGCGATGCTGTGGAATCGGGTGATGCTTTTGAGCTGGAAATGCTGTCTGCTTTTGTCGTCTTGTGATGAGTGACAGTATTTTGTCTTCTTGTGATGAGTGCTTTGTCTTCTGTCTTCTGATGGTGGAATCTGCAGAAAAGTGTCTCTTTCTTTCTCTCTCTCTCTCTCTCTTTTTTTTACATATCAAAGGGATCTTGGCCACCGATGGGATCGGTGGAGGTGGAGGATGTCGTGGAGTTTGCCCGGGAACGGTTGAGTTGCTTCTGCATCTTCTTAAATTTTTAGAATTGTAAGAACTGTTGGAATTCGTCTTCTAAATCAGAGTCGTTTGGGAGTTGAACTGGGGTTTTGGAGTTGGATTTTGGAGTAGTGGAAGGATCCGTTTGCTTGGCAATTTGTTGAATATGATGTTAGAGTTTTTTGCCGGTGGCGAGGAATTCAGTAACTGTTGTGTCCGAACAGAGAGCTTGATTAAATTTGTCCCACCATTTAATTTTGAATTCTCGGAAGAGACTCATAGAAAATTTGTCGGCAATACTATAATGTTGAGCAACTCTGTAACTCCAACAGAAAATCCATGGAACCTTGAATTCTCTGTAGAACTATACTGTCTTGACATAGTGTAGTCCTTTGGCTTTGAGTAGGTAGATTGAAGCCTTTGAGTATTGCTGGTGGTAGAATATCTGTTGTGGGTCCGTATGAATGCCACCACTCATAGAACCAAATTGGAAAATCTTCTTGACAGTTTGAATGAAAGGTAAAAACCATGAATGATCAAATGGTCTGTAGAGGAATGCGCGATACCAGGCCATCCGATAATCATGATAGGAGTAACCTTTTGGAATGTAATTGACTATAAAATCCTTCATTGTAGCATAGGATGCCCATTCTGTCGGTTTGATTACTCTTTTGATGATGCATTTTGAATAAGAGATTCTGTCGGGATTGTTTTTGTCCATAGAATGATATAGCTCAATAGAGCCAGAGTCAATGAGAACAAGTTCATAATATCGTTGAGTTTTGAGTGGGTCGTCTGGAATCCATTGACAACCAGAAGGTAGGATTTTATTAACAAATGAGGAGAGGGTTTTGTAATCAGAAATTTCAGTAAAGGTGGTAAGGAGTAGATGTTCTGGATTCCTTTTGGTGAAATAAGGAGATGAATCAGATGTTGACTGAGGGCGTGATGTGTTTTGAATTTTGGCAGAAGGCGTTTGAAGAGTCATTGCATAAGGAAGAGGAGGAAAATTACCTAAGACTTGGAATTTATTGGGACTTTGAATAGGCGAGGATGAAAGTGATGAGATTTTTATTTCATAGTCTTTGGAATTGACGGTCTTTTGAATCGGAGATTTGCCTTTGTCGGTACTCATTTTGAATTTGTCGTTAAGAATTCACGAGTTAGGAAATCGGGTAAGGAATTATTTGAACCTTTAAGATACTCTATATCAAAATAAAAAATAGAAAGAATGGCTTGCCATCTAGCAAAAATATGCTTAGATGCAATATTTTGAACATCTTTTTCAAGAATAAATTTAGCGGATTGACAATCAATTCGGAGAAGGAATTTTTTATTCAGAAGATCATCTTGGAATTTAGAAATACATTGAACAATGGAAAGAATTTCCTTTTTGATGGTGGAGTAAGATTTTTGAGGACCGAGCCATACACCAGAATGAAATCTAACCAGTTGCTCATGAGATGTTTGTTGAAATCTTTATTTCAGTATGCCACCATATCCTATATCCGATGCATCTGTTTCAACTATCATGAATGCGTGAGGATGAGGAATGCATAGACATGGTAATGAATGGACTTTCTCTTTAATTTGTTTGACTATTTGAGTATGCTTATCAGACCATGCTGGTGGATTTTTTTGGAGTCTTTGAAATAGTGGTGCACAAATTATTCGTATTTTGGGTTGAAATCAGATACGTAATTTAAACATCCTAAAAATCTTTGTAACTGGGTTTTATCTTTAATTTCATCGGAAATTTGTTTGCAAATTCTATTGATCTATTGATTGGTGTTATGGTTCCCCTATGAATATTGTGAATTTAGAATTATGAATTGTAATATTTATGAATACAAACCATTTCTGATATGTGAATCCCTTAATAGTTGAAATGAAGTTAGAGTCGGAGGGTTCAGTGGTTGAAATGGTGATTTTGTTTAATGAGAAAGGTAACTCTTCTCCGATATGGTTGCAATTTCTTTTCCTTTATCGAGTTGAGTCTGAATAAGGCACATTTGGGTTTCGTATGCTAAATTTTTTGTTTCTATTTGGCTTAAATTTTCTTTAATATTCTTAATTTCTTCTTTTAATAATTTTATTTCTGTTCGAAGTTCATGAATGCTATTTGGTTGGGGCTTCAAGGTTGTATTTACGGGATAGGTCTCAAAAAGTTTTGAGATACTAAAAGGTTGAATTAGTTTATCCGTATTGTCTTCTTCATTGATTATTAGGGTTTTCAATTTTTCTAAATATTCCTTTTGTTTTTCCGGGTCTGGAATCTGTTGTATCATATCGAATATCAATTCTTTTGAATCTTTTTTTAAATTTTTTGCCTTAGGTAATTTTAGAGTGTTTCTTGTATTAATCATATTAATTTGTTTACATGTACACGTATGGTCACTAGAACTTGAAGAATAGTAAAATCCATCATCTTCAGATATTTTATTAATTTCAGAATAGAGTTGTAATTTTTCTTTAAATTTTTCTTTTATGTTTGAATCTATATCTGATAGATTGTCTATGATTTCATTAATTCTATTTTTGCCTTTTAATTTACATTTACTTGCGATGTGACCAGGTTTGCAACATTTATAACAAGTAATTCTTTTAGATTGATAATAATCTTCGTTTGAATGTTTTTGAGAATATTTGTATTTCTTTGGCTTATGCTTTTTATAAGGAATCATTTTTTGTTTGTGTTTCTTTTCTATTGAGGGAGCTTTTATTCATGTGATGCCAAATGCTTCACAGAAAGGGCCCATTTCTTTTCGTTTATTACCGTATTTGGCTTGAAATTTTAATTCCTGACAGGCTAGTAGTGCTTCCTTTTTAACGAATGCAAATAATAGACCGTATGTAATAGTACTAAAATCAATATTATCATCTTCAATTCCCATGGCCTTTTTAATACTGGTGAAAACTCGTTGTGAAAATAAATTGGGTAGACCTGTAATAAATTTTTCTTTCCAAAAAGATTTGGTTGAATCAGATCGTTTTAACACATGAGTTAGAAACATATCTTTGTACCATCGAAAATCAGAAAGGGTTGGACATCAAAGGTTAGTAAGGAATATTTTTGAAGATCCTAATTCTTCTGCAGGGTTTCCTACAAAATGTGTTGCTATTGTGACGATGAGAAACTAGTAGAATCATTTCTCCTAGTAATTGTTCTCTGAGCATCTTCTACTTCTATTTCGTGATTTAAAATAGTTTGTTTGTCTTCTAGGGTCAATGAGTTATCCCACCAATATTTTAATTGACTAGTGAATCCGGTGACAATGTAAATAGTGGCATTTTGTTCTTATAGTCGGTTTGTTTTGTAGGCAGTTACTGCCATACTAATTTCCTGTAAAGTGTTTAATATTTCATATTCACTTTTGCCATCAATATTCCATTCATAAACTGAAGTACCATCGTAACTTGACTTGAATATTGCTTGTTCTTCATATTGAATATCTGGAAGGGTTGGCCTAGGATAATAATTCCTAGTTCTTCCTTTACGCCAATAATTTTTGTATGAATTGTTATGCTGCTTGTATTTTTGATGAATTCTATTAATTTCTAAATCTTGATCTGTTCCTTGAATATCATCTTCTATTTGATTAATTTGTTGTACTAAGGAATTGTCTTAGGCTGAAGAGTCTTCAGCAGATTCAGATTCTGATGCATTTTGTTCTTCAATCGTATTTATCTTTGATGTGCTTGGAATATCTTTATTAATTTTTTCTAGAGCTTGAGTTATTTGTCCTAGTAAGTTTAGTGGTTGAATTTTTTCTTCAAATTCAATTGGTATATTAGTTGGTTGAAAATGTGGTGCTGAATAACTTTGTGAAAATTTAGGACTGGACTCTTTGTGTACCCCTTTAATTTCAGTTGATAAAGAATCTATTTGTTGTGCTATCGTGTGCAGCATTTGATTTGAATAATTATTTTGATGATATATTTTCTTAATGTCTTCAATGTTAACCGGTTCATTATTATCTTTTCCCTTTTTAAAGGGTGAGGCAGTAATGTCTCCTTCTTTAGTAGTAATTTTAATAGATTGCAATGGGGGATAGATAGAAGTTACTGTTTGACCGTCGGATAATTGCCATTTTTTATATAAACTAGTTTGAACATTGATTTGAGATTGGTTGTACGGGTTTTGAATGCCCTGTTTTATTAAATAATATTCTAACCATATTTCGAAGTTAAAATTAATTTTATGTTTTTCTATATCAGTGATCCATTCTTTTATTAATATTTCCTGATAAGTTTTATCAAATTCTGAGAACCAATTAAAATATTCAGATTCTTCTCTGAAGTCTTTCATTAATTCAAAACTATTATTAATGAATGGTTTATCACTAGTAATGACATTAATCTCACTACTAAAGTCTCCTTTCATCTGTGATGATGTCGGAGAATAATTTTCCTGATCCATTTCTGGAAGAGGAGATTTATGAAATACTTTAATGAGCTGTTGTAATGAATAATCTGAGCATGACCTCCTATTAGATTCAGGATACCTGAAAGAGGTTGAAGGTTTTTCTTTCAGTGAATTAAATCGTATTAATACCGTTCCATCATTTTCTTCAATAATATCAGAAATTTCTGTTCTTTCTATGTCTCTAGGAGTTTGAGGATTTTCAATCCTAAATTCCTCTGGAATTGTGATTTCATTCCACTTTAATCTTCTTGGGACAAAGGTTTTTGAATGTTCAGTTTCAATTTGAAGTAAGACAGTTTCTTCTTGTGTAGAGGTATTCATCATTTTGAATTTAGGGTCATATTAGAGTTCATTAATTTGAAATACATTTTATACATAACTGCTACTTGTTCAGTAAATTTTTCAAATTCGTCACCTTGTAAATGAATGTCTAAGATTAATGAATTTAAGAATAATGGATCTGTTAATGATACAGCGTAGTTAGGCATGCAATTAAAATAGACTGGACCATTACATATATTTGTTTGAATCATAGACAAAATAGACGACTTGTATCTTTTTAGTCTTTTGTCTCTTAAGGCTGTATACACAGGAATATCTACACCTGTATGAACTAAGGGTTTAATGGCTACCTGTATTAGGCCAAAATGTATGTAACGAAATCCTTTCTTTAGAAATTCTTGTAATACCAAGGTGGATAATAATGGAATGGTTTGAAATTTATTCTGAATATTGAATGTTTCTTCATGAATTTTAATTACGTATGATGTTTTGAAGTCAAATGTTCCTATACTATAGATATTTTCTAATTTTTCATTTGAAATTTTCCATTCTGAATAGTCCTCATGAATTATGTCTTCTCTACTTCTTACTATCTTCTTAGTTGAGCCTGAGGATGAATTGGAACCTAGAAGCATTCTTCTTACAATATTAGCCATAATTAATGCATGATCAAATGTATGCTGCAACTCTAGTCTTAACGGGAACACGGAACACTATGCCTGGAACACCCTATTCACTTAGTGGGCTTACCAACGGTCGTACAAGTTTACCAACACTTACCAACGCTAATGCAGAGTTTTAACATGCAATTGATACGCACTAATGATAATAACAATGCAAGAACATGGCTACCTATATATATATTATATAATATATATATATATATATATATATATATATATATATATATTATATATATATATATATATATATATATTATAGGTATATATATATACCTATATATATAGGTATATATATATATACCTATATATACCTATAGGTATATATATATAGGTATATATAATATATATATGTATATATATACCTATATGTGTGTGTGTGTGTGTGTGTGTGTGTGTGTGTGTGTGTGTGTGTATATATATAGATATATAGGTATATATATATGTATGTATATATAGATATACCTTATATATATGCCTATATATATATATATAGGTATATATATATATATATATATATATATATATATATATATATATATATAATATATAATATATATATATATATATATATATATATATAGGTAGCCATGTTCTTGCATTGTTATTATCATTAGTGCGTATCAATTGCATGTTAAAACTCTGCATTAGCGTTGGTAAGTGTTGGTAAACTTGTAAGACCGTTGGTAAGCCCACTAAGTGAATAGGGTGTTCCAGGCATAGTGTTCTCGTGTTCCCGTTAAGACTAGAGTTGCAGCATATATATATATAGGTAGATATATAGGTATATATATAATATATATATATTATATATATATATATACATACATACATATATATATATATATATACATTATATATAGGTATATATTATATAGGTATATATATTATAGGTGTATATATATATATATACCTATATATATGAAATCACCTAGAGGGGGGGTGAATAGGTGATGGCTATATGAAATTTGACAATAATGCGGAATTTAAATCTACTTAAAACAATAAGCTCAAATTAAAACACTTGCTAGATAAAAGGCAATAAGTAAAGCAAGTAATAAAGAGAGATTGAGTTTAGAGAAATTTGAGCAAACGCAAACATGAAGATATGTTTCCGAGGTTCGAGCCACGCTCTACGTCCCCGCCTTCACACTTGAAGGATTTCCACTATTGGGTGATCCCACTGGATCCTCAATATAAGGACACACTTGTCCTGTCTCTCGGTGTCGCTACAACACTTTGAAGCACACCCGCTCAATTGAGGCCGATGCCTCTACAACTTCTCAAATGAAGAAAACTTGATCACACTTGATCAAAAAGCTCACTTTGTACAATCCTATAACCAATATGAAGGAGATGATACTTGGGATTGTGTAGTGCAAAA
Organism: Agave tequilana; assembly: GCA_038442645.1. Classification (NCBI taxonomy): domain Eukaryota; kingdom Viridiplantae; phylum Streptophyta; class Magnoliopsida; order Asparagales; family Asparagaceae; genus Agave; species Agave tequilana. The sequence continues at coordinate 13,918 of JAVJIF010033215.1, read as the reverse complement.
GGACTAGAGAGAAGTAGAGGATTGCTTCAAAAAGTGTAGGGAATTTTTTTTGGCTTTAGATAGAAAATATTTTCTAAAAAGAAAACTAAAGTTTAGCTTGGAAAATATTTTCTTGCAAAATAACTTGTCAAATCTTTTGTAAATCTTGTGTCTTATCATGTTGAAATGACCACTATTTATAGTGGATGAAAAAACCAACTACACAGCTCAAAAGATTCGTTGGGGTGAGATCCCAACAAAAATCTGTCAGAAAATAGAGCTGTTGGAGTCGTCACTTTCTGACAGCGAACGTCCGACCGGGCCGGTCGACCGCCAACGGTCATATTTCTGACCGTTGGGGGAAAACGGTCGGCCGACTCGGTCGACCGCAGCTCTGCATTAGAGAGGAACTCTAACGGTCGGCCGACCCGGTCGACCGAAATAAACAGAGAACACTGACATTGTGCCCGGTCGACCGGGGCGGTCGGTCGACGTGCACACATGCACAGCCGTGCACGTCGGTCGGCTGGGCCGGACGACCGGACTCTGTCAGATCTGTTTATTCAGAGTCTGCAAAAGGAAAAGATGTTTTGGTTCAAACATTTTGTTTAAGGATTTGAAAACAATATTCTAGGTCTTATAAAAACTTAGAGTGTGATCATAGATCAACACTCAAACATGTTAGATCATTATTTGGTAAAAATCCTTTTTGATAAAATAATTTTCTAAAACTGGTTTTTCCAAAACATGGTATTTCTAAAAACTAAGTTAGAAATTCTGATATAAAAATTGTTTTGAAGCCATGAAGCAATACAAGTGTGTGTGAGTGACAATCCCAAGTATTCTACCTCTATCATCTAGGTTTTGACAAAATATCTAAAATAAAAGTAAATTACAAATCTTGAATCTTTCTTCTATGTTTGATCCCGAAGCTTTCTAACCGTGCAAGGCTTGGGAATCCAAATCTTTAGCGGCGTCCAAATTGTGAGTCTTGATGTGGAGCCGTCAAATCAACTTGTTTTAAACCTGAAATTATTTTAAACAAGATTGTTAAAAACATAACTAAATATGTTTTGTTATCATCAAAATATCGGGCTAATGGCCTTTGGGCCAACAATCTCCCCCTTTTTGATGATGACAAACATATATAGTTATCACAAATATTTTGGGTGGAGACTTCAAGTGAAGCTCCCCCTCAACACATGCATATATCAAAGAGATACTCAGACATAAATAAATCGTATATGGAAATGAAACACATGTTAATCAACCATACACATATGCAATGGATATCACAAAAATGGATGCCATAAAAAGAGTAACTCATGCCATAAATAAACCAAAGTCTCACATGTCCACACAAAAACATAAAACATAAGACATAGTACTAAAACAAAATACTACAATGTCCACAAATACAAAATAAGTAATACAGCCCAAGGAGTCTCTCATGAATATCTCTCCCCCTTTTTGACATCATCAAATAAGGGAAATCACTCCTCATCGTCGTCCTCATCATCGTCCTCATCATCATCGTCCTCCTCATCGTCGTCCTCCTCATCACCTGCAGCCATCTCCTCATCACCATCATCATCATCATCATCATCATCTGAAGCCTCCTCCTCTTGATCGATCGCTACAACACCTGACTGTGGTGCTGGAGGAGCAGAAGGGGCCCTAGCTGGAAATGGAGGGCCAGAGGAAGGAAGCGGTCGGGCATACGCCGTGGGGTCTGGGCCTCGCATGTTGTACTTCACGTAGAGTGCACTAAATTGTGAATCCATGTATCGCATGGAATCAGCAAAATAGGACATATCGTTGCGAAGTCCCTGGTAGCGAGAGTCCATTTCCTCGCGATGTGCCGCAAGCTCCGCAGAAATCTGGGTCTGGCGCTGTTGGATCTCAGCGAAAATCAAAGAATGATGCTCCTGGAATTGAGCTCGAAGCTCAGAAGAAATGAAAGCCTGAAGGTCTGAGGGAATAGATGACCCTGGAGCAGAAGAAGACCCTGGAAGAGATGAAGACCCTGGAACATAGTAGGAGGAATAGAGGCTGCTCGGAAACGGGATGACGCATCCTAGCTTGCATCCTCTTCAAAAGAGTGCTGTTCAGCTTCACGGAGGGTTCTGAGGGTTGTTGGATATCAACAAGGTATATGAAGTTCTTGCACAAATTAGGTATTAAAGATAAGGTTTAGAGTTCACCTTTGATCTTGTTCACTTCAAATATGTAATTGATATACCTTGTCCAATCTTTCGCTATAGCATATAGCTATACCGAGTCGAACCACAAGGAGAGCTAGCGTAGAAGCGTTACGATATGAGTGAGAAAAGAAACGAGATCTCTTCTTTGTTATTACACAATTGCAAGAAATGTACAAGAAATGGTGGATTGGTTCATTGTGGAAAAAGAAATTAAATTGTGGAAAAAGAAATGAAAAGAATGAAGTGTAAAGTAAAGAAAAGATGCTAGAAGAAAGTGTGTAAACTCTTTTGATAGAAAGATGCATGGCTAGCCTAACTACACCTCATTGCTAACATACTAACTCTATGTTGATTGCAAGATTGCCTCATATTGAATCATAGGCAATTTAAAGATAGCTTGCATGTTCAAGTGTTGTTTCCCTTGTTGAAGACTAGTGTCCTTTGTTGTTAGTTAGCTTGAAGCCTCATCTTGAATCTTAGGCTCTCTTAATAGATGTTCATTGAGGAACTATAGGCTTGGTACTCAATTAGTGCTAGGGTTAGAAGAATCAAAACTCTTTTGAACATTCATAGCTTAACTACAAAGTTAGCTTGAAGTACATGAGTTGATCTTGCTACACAAGTGACACATCCTTGGTGATCCATCCTTATATGTTTCATCAAAGGCTCTTATAGAGGCACATAATTCATATGGAGATCTAACAAGCCATTACCAAAGGATACAACCATACTTCATTGGAATTCACAAGAAACATAGAATTATGCAAGAATTGAAGTAGACAATCACCAAGAGATAGTAGTAGCTAGGTGAGTCTTAGCTAGCCATGCAACAAGAACTTAGCCCTCCATTAGACTAATAACAAAGCTATAATTCTCCATAAAAAGCAAAGATCTAAGCAATTAAACTAGAACTAGAATTAAATGCAAGAAATTAAAGCATATGAAAAGAAAGCATACTCAAGTCTTGCAAGAGAAGAAGAAAGCTTCATTGATGAATCCTTGATTCAAGAGTGTCACTCTCTTGATTACAAGCTCTCAAACTGAAATCTCTCTCTCAATTTGTCTAGAACTCAAGGAGGAAGAGAAGAGAACTAAAAACCTAGAACAAAAATTACAACAATCCCTAATTTTCTCTCTCTCTTCACTGCCTGCACGCACGAACCCAGGTCACCTATTTATAGACATTTTGGAAGCTTCTGGAGCCTTGGTGGTGCCACAAATCCGGGCCCAACGCCTCTCAACTGCCGCAGATACGCGGGAAAATCCCGGAATCTGCGGCAGAATCTGGGCCGTTGGGCCCAGATTTTCTGGTGGGATTTGTAGTTGGGTAGTTTAGCCACGTGGACTACTTGGATTCTCCAATTGGCGCGCAGATCTTGGTGAGATCTGATTTGATCTTTTTGGCTCTTTTTGATTTAACCCCTTTAATTATCACTAATTAAAGTGGTTAATGACTTCTTCTCTTTAAAGTGTGGATCTGCAAAAAGAGAGAAACTAGGGATTAAAAATCACATTTAATATACAATATGCAAGGTATAAAGGTGGTATAAAATGCAAATATGTGTAACAATCACACCCCCATACCTAGCTTTTGCTCGTCCTCGAGCAAAAATGAAAGAAAAAGAAAAATAAAATCCTAACTAATTATTACACCACTTTCGTAGTGACACGATTGCACTGAGCATGTGCAACAAGCCGTTAAACCTCTAGGTTACCCTAGAGGAGGAGTGTTGTCTCCTGAGGGTTTTCAGCGGATTGCACCCACAAAATCCATAAAAAAAAACAAATGTTAGTGTTTTGAAAATGCATTTTGAAAGAGAGACATTTTTCGAACTATTTTTTGCAAAAATATAAGTGATCTAAGGTCATAAGTCCACCTATAATCATTCTTCCTTAAACTTAGTCTCCATGCAAGATCTTGTTCTAATTAAGGTAAGAATTCAAAATTGGATTGAATATTTTATCTTTCATAAACCTAGATAGTATGCACACCGTGTTCAGTGAAATTTCTGGGATTTCAACTCTAACCATAAAGCCATTTATTTATTCTCTTTTTTTTTCTTCCCTTAGTTTTCTTAGGCTTTCTAGTTCACCCATGTAGCGAGCCTATAACCGATGACTCCCCAAACCAGATGGTTCTAGGGCATCAGATGAGAAAACATCCCTCGGGTTAAAGGACTCGAGTGAAAAAGGCCACAAAACTAAAGGGGATTATTCTTTTTGATCACTGTTAGGCGTGAATAACCATGCTTCTTGAGGCACAATTATCCACTTAATAATTGAGATCACCGTTAGGCGTGAGTAACCATGCTTCTTGAGGCTAGTTATCCAGCTTAATAAGTGATGTTTTATTCTTTTTTTTTTATATATATATTTTTTTTATGGCATTTTAGGTCTTTGTTTCCATCCCAAAAATTGTGTAAGTGTAAAGTGCTTACTATCTAAGGCTTAATTCAAGATAAAATATCTCCCCAATTTTACTTACTTATCTATAATTTCACAAGATCTATTATTTCAACTAGGTTTAAGATGTCATAATTAAGGCTTTCTTAATTTCTAAGATACATCTTAATTTTCTTAAAATAGATCAAAACTTTGTCTCTTATTTCAAAAGTTTTTTTTTTATATTTATTATTTTTTTTTATTTTTCTAAAAGAAAAGTCAAATCTAAAAAGAAAGTGGAAATCTAAAAGAAAAGATAAAATCTAAAAATAAAATGGAAGACCTAAAAAAATAAAAATCCTATAAAAAAGATAAAAAAAAATCCTATGTTAGTACATACCCCCCCCATACCTATCTCATGCATTGTCCTCAATGTATGCAAGATAAAAATGATGCATGAAATAGGTAAGGTAAAAAGTCACTCCCTCCTCCTCTTTGGACCCGCAGTAGTACTGGGTCCTGCCGACTGTGTCCTCCTCAACGTCGCCTCAATATCATCTAACCTGGAGGATAACCTGGATGATTTCCTCCTCCACCTTCTTCCTCACCTCACCTGCCCCTTAAAAATCTTCTTCATGCCCTTCCAGATGGTGGACATGAAGAACGTGTATCGGTGGGGGGCTCCTGCCTCCAAAACTGTGGGTCATCTCTTTCCTCCAAACTCTCCTCCGAGGAAGACTCCACAGGTAAATCCTCTAGCTGTGCACTAGGTGTCCAGAGTGCGTGCAGCAGCTATTATAGAACTTGTGGGTCTCTCTATAGTAACAGCACTTGGTCAAATGAATTAAAGACAGCATCTGATAGGAAATGTCTACACAGACGTGTGATTAGTATGGCATGAGAATGCTTTGCTCCCCGAGTGCGGGAGGAGTTGTCAATAATAGCACGGAAGATAGCCCTATTTAAACAGACCGTGTGGTTTTTGTGTCATTAAATCATGAATTACTTATAACCGGCCTGTTGAAGGAAGATTGGTGCTCAATTCCAAATGTTGCGTTGGACCCATCGTCCAATGCAATGACATTTCGAAAGGTCGTGTTGGCTTTGAGCCCACGATCCTGAATGTACAGCGAGCCCCCATGATAGGCATGTAATCGATCAATGGTAGGGGTTCGCTGTGGTGGGATAACTGGGGACATTTGTGCATTCAGCAATAAGTGGAATGGTGACAAAGATGTCACCGAATGGCATGTGCGATACAAATTGGTACGTGTCATGGTGCACAGATGCATAATCAATTGCATTGTAAAATGTCGTGACAAGCTCGGGGCAATAATACACATCATAGTCGTTATTATCATAGACTAATGATACCAACTCCATGAACGTATCCTATCCACTAAAATATGTCCATATCCCATACTATCATTCAATAGCACTGAAAAATCTCTTTCCGCATACAAATTTGGTGCCATCTATGCTAAGGAATTGTAACACAAAGGATTTAGAGAGAGAAAGTTGCAAACCACCCCCGGAGATCTTGGGGGGAAATCCAAACAGTAGTGCAGAAGGCACTCGGGAAAGAGGTTGAAAAAGTTATTCTAGATCTACAACAGCAGAGGAAATCGGCCGAGCAGACTTTTTCTGAACACGAGAGATGGCCGGAATGCAGTGGATCTGCGGCCAGGAAAGGGTTTTTGGCGGCAGAGTTGAAGAATCTGGGGAAGGAATTTTGACAGAGGTCGGGTTTGGAAGAGGCTTCTCAGATCTGAAGGGATTTGGCGTTTGAGGGAGAAGAGGCAAGTAAAGAGTGTTTTTATATGGGTAGGTAAAAAGGGACTTCCAAAAATATCCCTAGGTCAAAGGTAATATTACAACCCTTGGTCAAAGGAATTTGAAAAAGAATCTCTAAGGAAAGAGAATTCTTAGGAATGTGAAACTAAAATAAGCAAAAAAATCCTAAAAAAAATTGTATTTACAAAAGTGTAAAAGAAAAGTATTTACAAATGTGGACCCCAAAATGATATTCAGGAAAGTATGCAGGGAACTATACAGATGAAAATGTCACAAATAAACTGGGTCAAGAACCCAATTCGTGAACTTCGTGTGACATATCTTCCGTGGTAACAAATGGCTTGAGACGTTGACCGTTAACAGTAAATTTGTTGCCATTATTTGGGTCAAGAATCTCGACTGCACCATGAGAGAAGACAGTTTGAACAATAAATGGCCCTGACCACCTGGTCCCTCAACTTGCCAGGAAAAGGTGGAGTCTTGAATTGTATAACAGAACCTTCTGTCCAGGAACAAAGATTTTCCTGTGAATGGATCTATCGTGAAATAGCTTGGTTCTGTTCTTCGTGATCCGAGCGTTATCATATACCTCGTTTCGTAACTCTTCAACTCGATAGCTGCAGCTTCCTTAGAACACCGGCTTTATCCAAATCTAGATTCAGCTGCTTTAAAGCCCATAGTGCACGGTGTTCTAACTCAACGGGCAAATGACATGGTTTTCCAAATATAACTCTGTACGGAGACATACCGAGGACAGTCTTGTAAGCGGTCCTGTATGCCCATAAGGCATCAGTCAGTTGATGGACCAATCCTTACGATTCTGTCCTACAGTTTTCTCCAGAATGAGTTTTTATCTGTCTGTTTGTTACCTCAACTTGCCCATTGGTTTGAGAATGATAAGCCGTGGATAGTTTATGAGTAATAGAGTATTTTCGCATCAAGGCTTCAAAAGCCCTATTGCAGAAATGACTCCCATTGTCGCTCAGTATCGCACGGGGGCTCCGAAGCGCGAAATGATGTTCTCTTCTTAAAACTTAATGACAACTTGGTTGTCATTTGTCCGTAGGAATCGCTTCAGCCCACTTAGAAACATAATCTACGGCTACCAAGGTATTGGTTACCGTAGGACAGAGGAAAGGTCCCATAAAATCGATGCCCCAGAGGTCGAAAATTTCGACTTCCAAGATGGGTGTGAGGGGCATCATGTTTCTTTTTGTGTAAGACGACCCGTCATTTGACATCTATCACAAAGCTTGCAAAAGGTATAGGCATCCTTAAGAGAGTGGGCCAATAGAATCCACTCTGAAGCACTTTTTCCTTCCGCAGTTTTCCGTGGACCAAAGTGTCCACCGCAAGCTAACTTGTGACAGAATGTCAAAACACTCTGATGTTCATCCTCTGGAAGGCATCTCCGTATAATTTGGTCAGGACAGTACTTAAATAAATACGGTTCATCCCAAAGAAGAACCGCATTTGTCTCAGGAAACGATGTTTGTCTTGTCCTGACCAATGGAAGGAATTTGCCTGGTAGCCAGGTAATTCACTATATCGGCATACCAGGGTTCTCCACGTATCTCGAGAATGTGCTCGTCAGGAAGTCTTCATTAATCGGTATTTTCTCATGAGGTGCGTTCAGGATTCTTGACAAATGATCCGCAACCACGTTCTCAACGCCCTTTTTATCTTTTATCTCCAAGTCAAACTCTTGCAAAAGAAGGATCCATCGAATCAATCTTGCATTAGCGTCCTTCTTTTGCATCAAGTACCTCAGGGCGGAGTGATCAGTAAAAATTATGGTCCTGGACCCTAGCAGATATTGTCGAAATTTCTCCAACGCAAAAACAACCGCTAAAAATTCCTTTTCAGTGGTCGTGTAATTGAGTTGGGCATCGTTTAGGCGTTCTGCTAGCATATAGAATCACGTGCTGCCTATTATCAATACGCTGTCCTAAAACAGCGCCTATAGCAAAGTCAGAGGCGTCACACATGATCTCAAACGGGTTTGGTCCAGTCTGGTGCAGAGATGATCGGCGCAGAGACAAGTCTATCCTTAAGCTCTTTCCACGATTTGTGACATTCCTCATCAAAATGAAAGGGTACATCTTTCCCTAGGATTTGTCAAAGGTCTCGCAATGTTGCTAACCCTTGAATGAATCTCCTATAGAACCAGCGTGCCCTAAGAAAGATCTAATGTCTTTTAAACATTGTGGTTCAGTGAGCTTGGTAATAACCTCCACCTTCGACTTGTCAACCTCGATTCCTATTCTTGATATCTTGTGTCCCTTACAATTCCGTGCTTGACCATGAAATGACACTTTTCCCAATTAAGTGTCAAATTCTTTTCCGTGCATCGTTGCAAACCACTTCAGATGGTACAAGCACTGCTCAAATGAATCCCCATATATCGAAAAGTCATCCATAAAAATTTCTAAAATTTCTCCACCATGTCCAGAACAGGCTCAACATGCAACGTTGAAACGTTGCTGGAGCATTGCAAAGGCCGAAGGGCATCCTTCGGTATGCAAATGTTCCAAACGGACAGGTGAAGGTTATCTTATCTTGGTCCTCGGAGCAATTGGGATCTTTATATCCTGAATAAATCCTCCAGGAAACAATAATACTCGTGTCCTGCCAATCTTTCCAGCATCTGATCAATAAACGGAAGTGGGAAGTGGTCTTTACGTGTGGCACTATTTAGTTTCCTGTAATCAATACAAACTCGAATCTTCGTTGGAAGACGTGTTTGTATTAATTCTTTATTCTCATTCTCCACAACAGTAAAGCCAGCTTTCTTAGGCACAGCGTGAACAGGACTTACCCATTGACTATCAGATATGGGATAAATAATCCCATTGTCTAATAGTTTCAATATCTCAGCTCTAACAGCTTCTTGCATAATTGGGTTAAGTCTCCGCTGTGGGTCTCTTTTAGGCTTAGCATCTTCCGTCAAGTGAATTCTATGTTGGACAATGGAAGGACTAATCCCCTGATATCAGCCATAGTCCAACCAATGGCTTCTCTATTTTCCCTTAGCACTTTCAGAAGGTCCTCTTCTTGTTGTTCCGTAAGATTGGATGCAATAATAACAGGGAAAGGACTCCTTCTCACCCAGTACTTGTACTTGAGATGGTCGGGAAGAATCTTAAGCTCAGTAGAAGGGACTGGATCTATCAATGATTGCTCATGGTGCAAGGGAAGAATAGGGTGGAATTAGTAGTCCTTTCAATAGTTGATCCAACAATTTGATCAGGTTGAAGTCATCTGACTCCAACTCAAATCCTCTTCAGATTCATATTCCATCTCCTCCACGTGTTCACTGGTTAACCCCTCTATCAAGTTCACATCAAAAGACTCATGTTCCATATCCCTTGGCTGCTTCCCCAGATGGAAGACATTCACCTCCTTCGTCATATCTCCGAACGTCAGCCGCATTGATCCATTTCGGCAGTTGATGATCGCATTCGCGGTGGCTAAGAAAGGACGTCCTAGAATGGCAGGTGTCTGCGCTCTGTGATTGTGTACGGGTTGTGTCCTCAAAACGACAAAGTCCACGGGGTAAATGAATTCCCCAACCCGTATCAAAACATCTGTATTTCCCCCTTAGGAATCTTTACAGAGCGGTCAGCCAACTGTATGGTCATCTGGGTTGGACGAAGATTGCCTAACCCTAACTGCTGGTATACGGAAAAGGGAAGAAGATTGATGCTTGCGCCCAAGTCTAGCAAAGCCCTATTTACAGTGGTCTGCCCTATGATACAAGAAATGGTAGGGCTCCCTGGATCTTTGTACTTTACAGGGATTGGACCATTAAGCAATTCACTCAGGTTGGAAGCCAAAAAGACTTTCTTAGGGACATTTGCCTTTCTTTTCTTAGTACACATTTCTTTCAGAAACTTGGCGTATGATGGGACCTGTTGAATAGCATCTAAGAGAGGGACATTGATTTGTACTTGGTTAAATATCTCTCTTATCTTCTCCATGTGAGCATTATTCTTATGATTATTGAGCCTGTTTGGAAAGGGTACAACAGGCTTATATGTTTGCTCATCAACTTTCTCTTTTCCTTTAGACTGGGATGTGGATGGTTGTGAACTCGAAGAAGAACTATTTTGCATGGGTTGGATTGGAACAGAAGGTGGTGGTATTGGCACAGATTTTGGAGACTGATTTGAAACCTTATTGTCTATATGTTCCCAGACCTAAGGATATGAATGGCTTGGCATTGGCTTTGGCTGGGTCCCGAGTTTTCAACTTCATGCAGAGGAAAATGAGCTTTGGATTAGGCACAGGTTGGCTAGCAGCATTCCTTTTTGCCTTTCAGTTAGGGAATTAGCCAATGTCCTATTTGGATTTGCAGTTTATTCATCCTGCTGCTGATTGTTCATCATAGCTGCTTGGGTTTTCGACAAGGTTTCAATCATTTTCTCCAATTCGAAATTTTCTTATCTGAAGGATTGGGTGGTTGATGCTGTTGTTGTTGTTGATACTGGGGTTGAAAATTAGCTTGATATGGCACAGAATTTTGATATGGTTGGAATCTGGGTGGACTATGATATGAATTGAAATTTGGTGGGTTTTGGTGGTAAATCGGTGGATGTGCCTGAGCAGGTATTGTTGATGTGGAAATGGTTGTCTCGGCTGCTCAGGGCCAGACTGACTCCAAGAGAAGTTCGGATGGTTTCGCCATCCAGGATTATAGGTTTTGGAGTAAGGATTGTAGGTGGGTCTGGTTTTCATGGCATTCGTATTCTCCTGAAAATTTTGAGAGTAATACACTGGACACTCTTCCAACACATGATTCAAATCATGGCAGTAAGTACAACCCGGGTGGATTATAGGTGCAGGGCTAGCCATAGATGATGGGCTAGCTACTGATGATGGGTTGACTTGACTAACAACAGAATTTTCCCTGGATTCTAGCAATTCAATCCTCTTCATCAACTGAGTTATCTTAGCCTCTGCAGCTATCGAGGATCCTATAGATGTAAACCAGTTCTGGAAGTTGTTGGTGTGGGTTTCTCAGAGCAGGATTCCCACTGGATAGTTTTTCTTTCCGCTAGAGCCTCAAAAAGGTCCCAACCCTGGTCTTCATCCTTTTAAGAAATTCTCCTTGACACATAGTTTCAAGGAGAGTCTTAGTCTGATAGTCCAGTCCATCATAGATAATCTGGCATTGGCGCCATTTCTCTATACCATGATGGGGACACAGGGCTACTAGGTCCTTAAAGCGCTCAAAGTACTTCCAGAACGGCTCTTGGTTCTTGTTTGAATTGCATTATATTCTTACGCATGAGGGCTGTTTTATGGATAGGATAGAATTTTTTAAGGAAGACCTTAACGAACTCATCCCATGAAGAGATTGAGCTGACAGGAAGACTGTATAGCCACTTCTTTGCAATATCTTTTAGTGTAAACGGATGATCTAAGTCTTACAGCATCCTCTGTCAACTGGGAAATCCTCATCATGAGGCATACTTCTTCAAACTCTCGTATGAAGACGTAAGCATCCTCAGAATCTAATCCATGAAATCGTGGAAGAGTGTTTATGAACTGAGGTTTCAACTCAAAATTATGGTCATTAGTGTCCGGGAGGAGAATACAAGAAGGAATTGATGTGCGGATAGGATAGAACTTGTCCTGCAGCGACACGTTATTGGTCATGATTGTGTCGAGTGGTGTGTATGTGGCAGTGTAGAAGTTCTCACAAGCCTAGAAGAAATTGGTTCTCGATACCACTCTCGCATACAATTACACAATCAACGTGCACCTTTCACACAGTCGGAAAATGAAAAATAACAATCAAGAAAAAAAGAAAAATCAATCCAAGCTTCTAAGTTTCCTGCCCTAGACGACTCCTAACTGTAGATTGTCCACAGGAGGTTCAGTGTAGACATTGACTATAAGCAAATCAGCCAGGGAAGGGTAAGGTTGTTGGGAGGTTTTCCGTCCGAAGACGTTCCTTAATTAAGTAACCAACAATCTTCGGGCTTTCGGCCCTCAACCCCTTTCCTAGACAACCGATTTTACAAAAGTCACTTTCCAACACTTTTCCCCCGTAGAAAATCTCCTAGATGAGTCCGGATGTCCCTAGGGCCAACGTCTAGCAATTTTTTATTTAGAAGCTTAGGATTGTGAGTACGTGGGGAAAATGGTTTGTGGGCTAAGGAAGGGGTGATAAAATCCCCACCTTATCTTGGTTATGGGATTTGCCCTTAGAGTTGATTCGTGCAAGTGTACGATGTAAACAACCAAAGATCACTCAAAGCTTAATTAAATCAAACAACGAGTGAATCCTAGTCTATATGCTTATGCGTACGTACCTTGTCCCCCGCGCTCTTCAACAGTAAATGTAAAGTAATTGAAAGACACGTGCCTATAATGCAAGATGTCTAAACAATTTTTAACAATTTACACCCAAATTTTTTACTATTGATTAGCAAATATCAGGTGAAGAATACAAGATTTCAGGTATATTAGCAGAAGTAATTAGCAGAGAGCAAAGCCCTGCAGAAAACAGATTAGTAGTGAACTCCTCTGTGCCGCGATTCTACGGCAAAAGCCAGGAATCTGCGGCACTTTGGAGGGATCCTGGTCTCTGCTTTCGAGAGCAGAGGCCCAGGTCCACTTGTATGTTTCTGATGTGCAAAAATTTCTGAATCTTCAACCTGTACCTGCAACAGAGAAGATATATCGTTTAGTTTCTCACTTTTAAAAATACCGTTGCTCTCCCCCGCAACGGCGCCAAAAATTGGTTGGATATCAACAAGGTATATGAAGTTCTTGCACAAGAATTAGGTATTAAAGATAAGGTTTTAGAGTTCACCTTTGATCTTGTTCACTTCAAATATGTAATTGATATACCTTGTCCAATCTTTCGCTATAGCATATAGCTATACCGAGTCGAACTACAAGGAGAGCTAGCGTAGAAGCGTTACGATATGAGTGAGAAAAGAAACGAGATCTCTTCTTTGTTAATTACACAATTGCAAGATGTACAAGAAATGGTGGATTGGTTCATTGTGGAAAAAGAAATTAAATTGTGGAAAAAGAAATGAAAAGAATGAAGTGTAAAGTAAAGAAAAGAATGCTAGAAGAAAGTATGTAAACTCTTTTGATAGAAAGATGCATGGCTAGCCTAACTACACCTCATTGCTAACATACTAACTCTATGTTGATTGCAAGATTGCCTCATATTGATCATAGGCAATTTAAAGATAGCTTGCATGTTCAAGTGTTGTTTCCCTTGTTGAAGACTAGTGTTCCTTTGTTGTTAGTTGCTTGAAGCCTCATCTTGAATCTTAGGCTCTCTTAATAGATGTTCATTGAGGAACTATAGGCTTGTTACTCAATTAGTGCTAGGGTTAGAAGAATCAAAAACTCTTTTGAACATTCATAGCTTAACTACAAAAGTTAGCTTGAAGTACATGAGTTGATCTTGCTACACAAGTGACACATCCTTGGTGATCCATCCTTATGTTTCATCAAAGGCTCTTATAGAGGCACATAATTCATATGGAGATCTAACAAGCCATTACCAAAGGATACAACCATACTTCATT